>JANCMC010013033.1:759816-781684 GCA_024363005.1 Charaxes varanes
TTATGTTTTGTCTACCAGTATTTTAGAAATGTTTGGTGGGTTTTGCACAAGATGGTAAAAAAAGTACAAGAATTGTAAGGAACTCTTTGGATCTCTCATTCTAATAGTAATTTAGAATTTCCGTGTAGATATTGATAAACACATATCTAGTTAAAAAACTTTTAGATAGTTTTGTTCAAGTATATTTCTTGAATTTTTTATAACTATAATGAGATTCTTTTTTATTGTGAGAAACAATGAATAAGATCAAATAAAGAAAACAAAATTTCCGTGAGAAGAAATACAGGAAACTAAATTATGTCTTAATCCAAGTAACATATCAAGGGGGAAGTTCCACGTGTCACTAGACGTTTTTTGTCCAAACCGATCTTTGTCACTGTCAGTTGTTTACTATTCTCATATAAAAGGCAGAAAAAGTTATTTTGTCTATTCAATTATTATTTATTTATTCATTATTTTCTTCAAGAAGGACAAGCTTCTCGTCTCGACGTGGAGGTTGTATCCTTAACAGTGGCCGGCATTTGTGTTTATCGCCAGGTTAAGTAGCTCTTACCGCCGCGGGGTGATAGATGGGTGACCAATTTTTACACTGGTTTACAAACATCTGAACTCCTCCGTGTTTCGAAAGGCACACAAAACGATTAATGTCACTGTCTGAAATTAGTCGCGAGATTGTAGATATTGTGGGGGTTCCGGGGATGACTTCAGACGACAGTCTGTCAACTTAACTCGCTCCAAAGCCATATCTTCTGCAACCGAAGCGGACCCTGATACCAAACCAGGATAACGCTAGGTAGTAAACAAAGAACTAAAAAGTAATTTGAGGTCTTTTCCTTTCTGAATTTATCCAAAGTTAATAGGTCCGCTAGTGGTAGCATGTGGATACTCATTCTCTAAAAAACCCACAAACCAGTAATGGGGATTATAGACAGAAGTGAAAAATTAGAACTATAAAAAAACAACGTAATGCATGTGATCACGTCGATGGCGACGTACATGAAGTTACTCCCCTTACCAACCTGCGTACACAAATGTGCACATTAAAAAATCTTTTTTCGAACATAACAACTAAATCCTACTAATATCATAAACGCAAAAGTTTAATGTATGGATGTGCGTTTAACGCTCACTCACGTAAAAACCACTGAATGGTTTTAATAAAATTTTACAATAATATAGTTTATACATCGGAATAACATAGGCTATAAATTATGAGATATTGTGTGAATTGACCGAAATATAACGATAAAGATCAAGTAAATAGGAGAAAATTCTGCCATCTGCGAGATATTCTGACGTGCGTTGCAAAAATCGTTAGAGTACATATATAGTCTATGAAGGAAATGTTTATCTTAGATAGTTCTACAAAAAAGCCCGCGACAGCATATATCTATGTTTCATTTTTAAGCCATTAACGCCAAAATAGTGAACCATTATGGAATGGGAAAGGGAAATGAAACGGAGACGGTAACAATATTATTATAATGTAGTAAATAGTCATTAACCCTAAGTTCGGGCAGAACAGCGTCTGTCGGGTCCGCTAGTATAGAATATAATAAAAAAGGAAAGTATAGAATACCTATATCTTTTCTCAATCAGATGTCATATCAATAGGATGATGTCCATAATATGGACACGTGAGATCTTGTCAAGGTACCAGATGTTGCCACAGTATGACAGACAAATCTTTATCTGAATTTAGAGGAAAAAAAAACAAGATTTTAGAGATAATATTTTCATAGATTATTACGTCATCATGTCACTTTAGGAAAGTGTGCACCGTTTTTTCCTGAAATCTTTAACATACAAATAAAGAATACCTTTAGCAAAAAGAGACATTTTAGGAGGAAGCCCTAGCTTAAAGCGACCTGGTGATAGATGGTTGACCAATACTAACACTAGTCATCAAATATCCAACCTCCCCCATCCTGCAGCATTTTATAAATTCTTTTAATAGCGTTACAATTTGTTTTGTGACAGATTGTAATGTATATCTTGTAAATTATGTATAGACTACTTTTATCACTTAGGGTTTTAAAAAATTGGGTTTGAATAAGGATCAATATCATGTCTATAAAAACACCTTTGCAAATAATGCATTATTTTAGAATAAATTTGGTTAGCATACAAAAAGTTATAGAGAGCTAACCTTAAAAAATAGACATATGCAGTCGCGGACTTTTATTTAGAACTTTTAAAGGGAAACAATTCCATAGTACATGATTTTTGCAAAGCTTAAACCGTTTACACAGCGCACGAAGCGGAACCTCGTAAAAGGGGGGACAAACCACCGATTTTGAAACATTCTTCGTTGGTGCTTCGCTGGTATTCATTTTAACGTGATGGTATATAGCCTTAGCCTTCCTCGATAAATGGGCTACCTAACGTTGAATGAATTTTTTAAATCGGACCAGTAGTTCCGGAGATTAGCATGTTTAAACAAACAAACTCTTCAGTTTTATATATTGGTATAGATGTAATAATTCATTTTATATAATATGTTTAAATCATTAATTAAGTCGATAAATTAAAACTTATTTTTGAATTAAAAGTACCAGGCCGCCTTCGCCTTTAAAAATACCAGGAAACTAAAAAGTAAAATATAGTTGGTACTTACATACGATGTTCTAGAGAGCTACTGGTGAGTTGACTGTTGAAGTCAAATGATGCAAGGGACAAACCACCAGAAGGCTCGCAGATGCGTTGCTGGCCTAAAGTCCGTCTAAACTCCACTTTAAAAACAGGGGTTTTGGCCTATAAAAGCTATGTGTTAATTGTATCTGGGATTATTCACTTAGGTCCTTGAGACCAATAAAGAAAGTGCGATCACGTCTTTGTATTATTTATCACCAACAATATTTATTCGATAGCGGCATCCTATAATAACAAAAGTGACCTTTTGGAAATAAGCAAAACCAAAATGTCGCAATAGTCTATGACCTTTGTCATGAAGACCAATTTTATTTGAATAGTCCAAAGAATACTATGAATAATTTACGAATACCCAATATTCTGAAATTATAAGTACGTCTACGATTAAAGTCTGACCTTCTACACTTTTGATTCATAAAGGCTCTCAGAAGCCATCTTTACATTATATTCCGTTTACTTCGGGGTCAGAAATTTTGTTAAATATTTCAACATTCACCCACAAACACAAATATTCGTTCGTTTAAGAGGAAGACTAATACATATTTTTAATCCATGGAAACTTTCAGTACAAAAATAACCAGTTTCTCTCATTGCGGAACGAAGACCTCAGAGCACTGCAATGAAGGCTATAGATTGTAGTTGGCAAAGATAACTCGTCACGTTCGGCAAAGTCCCCGACATATGTCTGTATTTTGAACATCCATATTACGGAACTGATTAACATATGTAAGAATGGCTAATAGCCAAGTAGAAATGTGCTCAAATTTACTCTATTGTTATATAACTATAAGTAAAAAAACTTGATGCGAATATGACGGAGAGTCTAAAGTGATATAACATTTTTTTAATATGAAATGAACTCAAGCCAAGGACTCCAAACAATAGACTTAGTATATATGTAACACACCTAAATTCAATTCAAACCGAACTGGTTTTCTTAATCTAAATTAATATGTGTTTTTTGAATAAAATATAATCTTTTTTATTAAGAAATCTCAATGAAAACTGCGGGACGTACAAAGATAAAATTTAGCAATGAGGTAGTTTATAGTAGACGTCCGCTAAGAACAAAGTTTTCGATAGATATATTAAGGACTAGACCTCCTTAATATATAGGACTCAAGTATTTTTACGCGGATTAAGTCGCGTGAAACAGTTAGTATTGTTACAGTTAGTACAGAACACACAATGACATTAATGGGGACCCATTGTTATGCGTCCCTTCGGAAGCACGGAGGAATTCGAATGACCCCCATTATTTATTTTTAATTTAAAAATTTTTTTAATAAATATAAATATATTTAATTTATCCCCCTCAAATTAATTGATTCGGTCTGCTTATAAAGTAATGTAGATGCATGAAGATATTACCAGGAGCTATTTTTAAGTGGAGTCTCATTGTTATTCTTGATGTTTTTAGGCGTTACTTAACAAAGAATACAAACAGGGATTAATTAGTGGGCGGTATTGACGACAGCGATATAGGTTTGGAAAACAATTATTCAATTTTTTTTAATTTTTTTCTTGGCAAAGAGAGTCCCGCGGGCCGCATGTAGCCCGCAACACTTATCTTTGTGGCCCGCGACTGTTTCATCGCAATCTCTTTCTTCCAAATAGATAATAACTAAATTACACGAGCATAAGTTTTGTTGTGATGTATAGTTGACCAAGAAAGTTTTTTTTCTTTTTTTTTTTTTATTTATAAGAAATTACATTTTTTAATTTAACATTAAAAAACCAATGCGGTTTGTCCTTAATGTTAAGGTTGACATCTGCATTATTCAAATAGTGCTTTACCATTTTGAATGACAGCTCCTAGTTAAGGACAATTTCGCTAAGGGTTGTTTTTTCCAAGCAAAAATAAGCCTTTTTAACATTGACGTGCAAATGACATTCGACCTTGGCGTGGTAAACCAATTTCTTGTTGACTGTACCAAAATACACTATTTTTAATATCGTTTATAATGTTTAACTATATAAATGTTGAGAGCCAGAAAAGATAAATGGTCGAAAACTTTCACAGAATGGTATCCGAGGGGTGGCTTAAGACGGGCAGGAAGGCAGATGAGAAGGAGGGAGGCGGCGGGATCCCTCAGGGATGGAGGCAAGAGGCATTGGACTGACTGTAATGGAGAGGAAAAGAGGAGGCCTATGTTACAAGATAGCCTGAGGAATTTCATATTTGATTCATATATTATAGTAAATAGATATATAAATATTTAGTAATAATTAGAGTAATGTTTAATCTATAATATATGTATATGAAACAAATTAATGCTGGCCAAGAAATAAAGGCTATTCTTATTTTACCATTTTTTAATAAATAAATATAACTCATAATTTCACATATTAATATTCGTAATTATGCGTATTTGATTATTGAATATAAAGGTATAAATTTGACAAATATTTCAGTCTATAATCAAACGTAAAAACTTTTTAAGAGACAAGCAATAAAACCATTGCACCGGAAAGGTCGTACGAACGAAGGCTTTGTATAGTTAAGCTAGTTAGTAGAATATGCAAAACAGCATTCCTAAACACCTACAAACAGCTTGTTGCATTTTGTTTTTTCCTTTATGTTATGAGTTATGTTTGACTGAGTAACTAACTACTCCTATTTGCTTAAGTCATCCAAAAACTACAAAGTATTTACTAAATGCTAAGTGTTGTGCAGATTTAAGTAATTTCCAAATTGAAGGAGCTTCTATTTTTAAGCGTAATATGACTTAGCAACTTTTTCATAATCTTAAAACTAGTAGTGCTTGCCGTACTCGAAAATTTAAAAAAAAATTAATAAATTCTTAAATCTTCCATTTGTTCTTAATCATTATTGTAAGATCAATTGTCTTGCGGTAAGAGTTCTTAATTACTATTGCGGTAAAAACATTCAATTGTCTCTTGATAGAAAGTTATGGTACATATTAGAAATAATTTTAGTTGTAATTTGTAATGTATTAATGAAAACAATCGTTGCATGATAATATATTAAATAATAAGTGTGGATCTTCTGAAATCTATACTGCAGGAATGGTTAATGTGAAATTCTTAATGATTTAAATGCTCACTCTACCTAATTATTACATTAAAATACCTATTGTATATATATAGAATAACATTATTAAATATAATAAGAATTTACAACTATAAAATGCCAATATGGTTATTTAATTATCATTATAAGAGCGAAATCATTTATATTTACAAGATTTGTTATAGATATTATTTACTTAAATAATATAATTTTATTCATCATCGTATAACGCCATCTAGTGTCGAGTAGTATACAAGTGAAACATTTCCTACAATCTCTATCGCATTTATCTCTTCCCGTGACTTTATTTTTTATTTTTACTTTCTAAATTTGTTACGTGGACAAATTCGGCTATAGTGTTCCGCAAGGAAGTTTATTATTATACTGATTTTCGCAATTTACATATTTGAATAAGAATTCCACTTAGTAAAATAAATCAAAGATGGCCGGCTCGTCCACATTGTCCACACATTCGACCACAAACCTTTTTGCGTGTCACATGCTCATAACGACATATATTGTTCTATTTGACTATTAATAAAACATACGGTTGTCACGATTACGCTTTGACATCATCCAATAATAAAAGGTATACATGTGTGTGTAAATCGTTCTGCATTGGCGTGCATGAGGTTTTTTTATTTTAATAATATATTTATAATGCATAATTTATGAAAATATGCATGCACGCACAGCCTCTTCTATATAAAATATATTCTGCCAAATTTAATTCTTCTCCTTATCCTCTGTCGCCGCCATTTTCATAAAATGATACCGAAAGTTTTCGTTTCGCATATTAAAATATCGATACGGATAATATTATAATGTGAAATATCTCAAGCGATGTAACAGATCGTCACATCGCCACTGTATATGTCGCCACGTTTTATGATAACAGTGTGGTGAATCGTCGACACTGCTCTGAATACTATGCTAATGTATAGCGAGTATGTTGAACGCGTAAAAAGCGGGACAAATATATTTAGAACTAGCTAGAGAGAGATTAAGAAGAGATTTTCTAAATTTTGAGGGTTTACAGTTCTTTGTGCGTGTTTCTTCTCCGTATTTCGGAAAGCAAGACAGTGAGTTCCAATTAATTTCACTGAGTGATATTAGTTATGAGATAGTAAAGATTGTGTGGGTTCTGAAGATGAGGTCAGATTGCAGTCAGTCGTCTTAACTCGCCCCACAGCCGCATAACATCGCTGCAATTTAAGTGGATCCTGGTACTAAATCGGGATATCTTTAGAAGAAGTCCTGAAAATAGATCTCCTTGTGTAAATTACGGTCACATAAATTTTGCGATATGTGAACATGAATTATCGGATAGTAAAAAAATTTAAATAAGTGACATCTTTTCTGAAAAAAACTTTCCCGGAAAACTCAAATCACATGGAAGCAGTACATATTTGCAATATACGTGTATAATCAGAGGTTGCCACGAGCCAATAGGCACATCTGTATTCGGATCTCGTAGAAAAGTCGTTAATCGAGGTCGTGCGTTTGTTATGCACCTACAAAACGCTTAAAGAAGCGTTTGTAAGTTCGGCGAGTTCGGTTGCGTACTGTAAAGGTTTCGTTCGGTTTGTGAGACTTCCCGGTGGCCTAAACTCGTCATTAAGGGCCGGCAGCGCATCTGCTGGCCTTCTGTCATCTGTTTCATCTCCCTCCTTTGTCTTCTGACGGTGTAATGTTTGTAATGTATAAAGTGTGTGTATAAAGTTAGTATTAAATACTTTAATGTAAAACGTGTGTGTCGTTTTATTTACTGCCATCGAAAAATTATGTCATATGAATTTTATTTTTTACCCCCCGTCCTTGACACAGGGTGTCACATTTGGAGAAAACTACTCGAAAATACCTTACTTTGTATACCTTATGATGATCGACCAGATGGACAGACAAAAGAGCCATCATCTCGTCCAAACCTGAAATTTTAGCCTCATCACTGCCTGCCCGTTTGCCCCTTTTTATATAAAAGAAACTTAGGTGCACCATACACTATCACCAGCCCCTTCCCACCCCTTCTCCCTTTAACAAAAATGTCATGTAGCGGTAAGACCCTTGCACACTTAATATTATGTAGTTAAAGATTTTTTTAAAAAGAATATTAGAAATACTTTTTAGGTATGTCTAATATTCCTTTTTCCCCTTCTACTAAGCTTAAATTAAAAGTTTGTATTAGGAGTGGGTGCGACAATACCCCAACGGCGGTGGGGTTTGAACCGGGTAATTTGTACATTTTTGTCCTTGAAGTCCATAAAGTATAATAAGAAAATACATAACGAAGCATAATAAGAAAATTGAGTCTGTAATGCCGAAGCCAGACACAGCTTTATTTGAATGATCATTTTTATGGTTGAATGTGGGATAATCTATACTAACATTTAAACCTGAAGAGTTTGTTTGAACGCGCTAATCTCAGGAAATACAGATCCGAATGGAAAAATTCTTTCAGTGTTAGATAGGTCATTTATCGAGGAAGGTTATAGGCTATATATCATCACACTAAGACCGATAGGAGCGGAGCATCAATGAATAATGTTTCGAAATCGGCGGTTCTTTTTTCCATTTGAGAGCGTACGCTGCGTGCGCTGCGTAAATGGTTAAAGTTTCGCAAAAGTCACGTATGACAAAATTGTTCCCCTTTAAAAAATCTAAAAAAGTCTGCGACAGCATATGTTTATCTTTTCAGGTTGGCTCAGTATAACTTTTTTTTATGCTAATCAAATTTGTTCTAAAATAATTCATAATTTGTGATGGTCTTTTTATAAACATGATATTACTCCTCATCCAAAAACTATTTAAACCTCTAAGTGATAAGAGTGGCAGACGCGAACAAAGCCGTGGGGTACAGCTAGTAATATATAAAACTGAAGAGTTTGTTTTTTGTTGTGTATGTACAAAATTATGCAATAAAAATGTGCCGTAGACCGTGTCAAGACACGCTTATATAGAAGGGTTCCGTATCTGATACGCGATAAAGGTATTTGTTAAAAAACTTTAATAGTTGTAGTCCGATTTCGCTCAAAATAATTTCTCAATCAATCTCAACATTTCGCTCAATCTCAAAATAATTTTCCAAGTGAGTTTTTAACATCAACATAGGTAATTTAAAGTCTCTTCATCTAATAGTTTGTAAATCATAGGGGAGACCACCCTGCGGGTGGGTAAACGGACGGACAGACAGAGCGGAACTATAAGGGTTCCTTGTAGGATACTACGGAACCCTAAAAAATATAATCATTGACTCTGTATACTTTGTACGGAATCTAAAAATTGCGATCAAGATTGACGTCACAGAATTTTTTAAATGTGTACGCTATTAATGTCATACATACATACATAAGAGTAAAAACGTCAATGCCGTTTTCATTAAAATATTGATTGGCAAGACCCGTGCTTCAAGGCAAAACTGTCGAAGATTTAAACGTATAAAAATCAATCGTAGTTCGTTAGTCTCGTTAAAACTCAAAAATAGCTCTACCTACCTTTCCCCTTATTTCAGAAAAGGCTTAAAAGATAAGAAAGAAATGAAACGTTAGAAAGATTATTTGAAAATATTAAAAAATTTGCTCCATACTTCATATATAGTCTTCTTCAAACAGATGACGTTCGTACTAAACCTTTTGACTGACGTACTATGTAAAATGAATTCTTATTTCATGAAAAATTCGGTCAGAGTCACGTATTACGGTAAAAACAACGGTTAATGGATAATTGGCTAATAAGAGACGACCTTAAACTCGGGCAAGACGACGTCTATCAGGACTGCTACTTACCTATAAAGAAAATGGAATAACTGGCTTTCATTTCTAAAAACCTTCATTAATTTTGATAATATTGTATTTTTTAAGTAGTTACATGTACGCAACATTTATTATTATTAAATGTTGTCTTAATATAATTAATACGTCACACGCAGTACACTACTGGCTTTAAAACTTTTGCCTTAAGGGTTTCGATTAAAGTCATGATTTATTCAATCCAATAAAGTAAATGTTTGGATGTAATAAATATATTTGTATTGTATTTTCTCACTCTCCTTTAATTACGGAATCATGCTGTAATTTCTACCAAGTTTTAATGAGTAAATGAATAAACATTATGAATAAATTCCGCAACGTAACATCTGATTCGAAGAAAATCTATCAATGGACATTAGGCGCCGTCCAATCATTATTTTGAAATAACACCCATATGATTATCTCTAACGAGAGGCATAACAGATAATAATGTGCTGATTTTGAACACGTTTCAGGATATTTATAGATTGGGCGATGGCGTTCACAATTCTTGGCGCATGTGCCGTTTACATCATTCTGCTCGTGGATTCTGTACAACAGGTAGTTGGACACATATCAATAATGCATCACAGCATACTTTGTTATATTTTAAATACTATGTGCAACGCGTTACTAATAATTTAAAACTGAAATAGCGACATAATGGATATAGTGACATATATACATATGTGCACGTAAAAAATATCATGACAAATCCTATTTCATAAAGAAATGACGACCAGTGGCGTGGTCTACGTCACAACTAAAAAGGCCCTTAAATGAATTTTACGAGTATATGTTTCTGAACGGCTGGACCGATTTTAATGAAATTTCTTCATTATATGTAAGTAGGTTCTGGTATTGATCAGATTTACGATTTTACTCTAAGACTTCTGACATAGACGATGCGAGCATTTCGTCCGAGAATTTCTTTTACTTTCATTAAGAGATTCTTTTCGTATTAGAAGAACAGTTCATAATTTGGCATCAAATTTTGAAATATCGTCCCCCATATATCTGAAATAGCAGAGAAGCGAAACCTTATGAGCCGTAATCTGTCCGTAAAACCATTATTATACAAGACGATTAAAGAATAATAATAAAAATAAAGTGTATAGATTTTAATTCCAATTAGATCTGCGGTATTTTACTTTAGTTTATAATTTAATAATTATGTAGACTAATTAATGTTATAAGAAAAACATTTTCCAAAACAAGCCAACAAGCTTCTTGTTCATAATTGTCCGCGATGTAGCCAATCCTTTCCGAATCATTGTTTGATTTGAACTGACTTTTGAAAGAGTTCTGTTTAAGTTACTCATAATTTCTATGTTTAGAGTAATGATGAAGCTTTTATTGAAAACCAGTAATACTAACAAAATAGTTTTTTGTTTAAAAATACTACAATAAAGATTATTGAGATAGAGATACTAAATAACACAGCTCTGACAATATGCGAAGATTACAAAATGTACTTTTCATAGTATATAAATGAAGTCGTTTCCCACCTTGGTACGCGCAAATCTTTTAAACTACGCGACAGATTTGAATGCGGTTTTCCCCAATAAAAAAGCAATTCTAGGTGAAGGTTTATACCTGTAATAAATACCTACTCTAGTAAATAATATCCGAGAATTTCCGAGATTTGTAGCGTGATGTCGTAAAAACGTATTTATGTGCGCTTACATTCCGTGCACTCGCTAATCCTTACGGGATAGATCAAAATAATAAACAATTTAAGAAGCTATTTTAAAGAATACCATATTAATCCTTATCCATTTTAATACGCTAGATACGATGTATATTTTATGAAGATCAAAATTGCTCTTTACAGCATATCGTTAAAATTAATATTTTAGAAGATATTAGAGATTTAAAATACAGAGACAGAGTAGCCGGCCAGCTAACGTTCGGTGAGCCACGCGACTAATAGATGGCGCTGTGTTTTGACATTTTATATTAAGAGTAAGCCAACATTCGGGTAGGACAACGTGTAACGGGTCTGATATTACACAAATAGGTGAAAAGAAATAATATTTTTTGTAAAAATTACTTAAAATTACTAACCTACTGGGTAAATCTTTATTACAATACTAGCTTCAAACCGCCACTTAATCCGTGTTGTTTTCTTCGACTTTCATATGAAACACTCAACCCCTATTTACCCCTTTCAAATTTCATTTTCGCCACAAAAGGTATTTACTCCATGGTCTTCTCCAAGGTTCAATCTATCTCTATATCGAAATTCACCGAAACTGGTTCAACGGTTTAGACGTGAAAACAAGACAGAGCTATTTTCATATTTATAATATTTGTACGTATTTAAACTTTAAATGTAAAATTTTAATATTTTATTATTTGTTTCACAGATCGTTGATCACTTCTATGAAAAAAACAACCTGAATACGACTTTATATTGCTTGATGTTCCTGGTGCCGATATTGATATTTACCCAAATAAAAAATCTGAAATATATAGCTCCATTCTCGGGCTTCGCTAACGTGCTGTTGGTTTTGACATTTGTGATATGTTTGTACTACATTGGTACTGACTTCCCCAGCTTTGACTCGCGCCCAATGTCTGTGCCCATTGGCAAATTACCACTGTTCATCGGGTAAGGTTTGATATCATTACTATAAAATTATTTTAAATAAAAAGAAAACCCCTTAAAAAACAAAAAGGCAAGGAAATAAAAAGGAAAACATAAATAGTATTTTCATACGATTTAGTAGACACTTACTGATGTGCTGAATTCGGTACCAAGCCATATAGGTTCTCTGCTAAATTGATGCGGATGGCACCGACTTTTTTTGCTTCACGTCCTTGTACGTAAAGAACTTTTAAACTATGCAACGGATTTTAATGTGGTTTTCTACAATATATAGATATTTAAGGTTTTATTTATAATACATGATTTTATATATAGTAGATATAAACCGAGAATTTCAGAGATTCGTAACGTGATGTCGTAAAAAACGTATTTTTGCGATCACATTGCGTGCGCTAGCCAATCCTTCGGAGATGGATCAAAGTAATGTAATACGGAGTTGAATATCTGTAATAGGTCTATAAAGAAGTCAGTGATGACATAATTCTATCTCCTAAGAATAACTCACAGTAATTATTTTTATAATTTACGTATTACAAAAAAATAATGTGCTATTTACAAAGCATTTTAAATAAGACCGTATTAATCTTATCCAATTAAATGTGCTAGATATGTTGTACATTTTATGCTGATCAAAATTACCCTTTACAGCTTATCATTATAATGAATATCTTAGAAGATATCACAGGTTTAAAATGTGGCAGAGCGGTCGGCGGGTAGTCGGTGGGGTAAGGGACTAATAGATGGCGCTGATTTGCCATTAAATAGTAAGCCAGCGTTCGGGCAGTAGACGTGACAGCATTGCCGCCACTTCACGCCGATCTCATGTGAGAAAGAGGTTCTGGTACCCGGACGCGCCGGCCCAATTCGGCTACAAGCGTGGCGCTACCTCTAATTAGAAATTATAAATGTTAATCCAATTAGAAATGTTCTGTTTATCAAAAAATTGTAATACCTGGGCTCGCAGTGGGCTATTCGGAAGTCGAAGTTAATCCTTGTGACGAACATGTCCGACTCCAGCCTTATTTCGTGTACAGACGGTGGTGGGAGCGCTATCGCTAAGGCTACCATGCCTAATAGAGTTGGTGGCGTCTTGCGACTATGGGAGAAGGTATACTGAGGCCGGAGCCGACAGAGCATTAGTACCACCTGAAAATAACAAAAATACCGTTAAAGTATATCTATTTCTTTACTAACACGTGAAGCAAAAACTTAGGTATCATTTTACGCTTGCATGCACAGAGGAGTATGAAATTTGGCACAATTGTAGTTCATAAAGAGGAAGGTGTGCGAATGTTAATATTATTTTTCCTCAAACATGCTCGGAAATTTGAGCATTAATTGACAACCTTCGCTTCGACACCGAAATCACCTGATGATGCTTCGGTGTCGAAGCGAAACGTGCGTTGAGGCACATCGGAAAGTCAGTGTAGTGCTGTGCTTTATATTGGAAGAGATTGGCTGTAAAATGATGCTGATTGCTTGGAATGATGGAAATTTTAGTCTTCTTTTTTCCTTCTGTCTGGACCATTTTGACTCCACTAGATTAGACCTGGACAACTGGATCTGGATCTGAATTGTCATACCTAAAGGACTATTCACTTGTAAATATAATCTTCACCCTTACGGCGCTAATATTCCACGTTGTAGTATTGATATTCCACATTATGCTCCCTACATTATTGTAAAGTCAACCAAGAAAGTGCTTTACCATTTCGGATGACAGTTTCTACTTAAAGGAAATTTTGCTAAGAATTATTGTTAGAAATTAATCTAATGCATAAACAAGCAAAAATGAACCTTTTAAGTAATTTATGTGCAAACGGCATTCGACCTTAGCGTGGCAAACCAATTTCTTGGTTTTTATAGTCTATACAAACAACAAAGGTGTGGAAGTAGAACTTCTTCTCCCCGTGTCTGTGATTCTAGATAATAATGGAAACCTTCTAGGCCAAAGTGCGTTCGATTGTAAACAGCAGCAGATCCGATTGCTATCTATCATGTCATAAGGAATCTTCTGCACTACAGAGACGAATTTCTTAGCATTCCATGGATTCACCGTGCAGGTGCCGGGTCCATCGCGTTGCAGAGGAAGGAACCATATGTCATATAATGATAAAAGGTCAAACAAACACAAGTTTTGGAATCATTTAGCCGGTAAGTTGCACAAACAGTACAAAACGCGACGACAATGCTATCACTTGAGGTGACAGCATTGCCGCCACTTCATCATCATCATCAACAGCCCTTTTTCTCCCACTGCTGGGCAAAGGCCTCTCCCCGGAGGTATCACTCCTTTCGGTCTTGAGCCAATCTGGGCCGCCACTTCACGCTGATCTTATGTTAGACAGAGGTACTGGTATCCGGACGCGTCGACCTACTTCGGCTGCAAACCAAAAAGACTGCAAGCGTGTCTCTAATTATATCGGTGGAACAGGACATTACTCGGAACATACAAACTCACAAACTTTACCTCTTTGTAATATTAGTATAGAATCTGGTAGACTAAAAATGAATGCGCGTCAATTAAAATCAATTAATTTAAAGCGCGAAAGTAAATATTAATTGCAACGATTGCCTGTGTGTGTGTGCAGTCATTTTATTGTTTATTCAATTACGCATTGCAAGGTTAAGTAATCAAGCGACCGGTCTAGCGGAGTTTTAATGGTTTGGAAGGCGTGCATTTTTAGACCGTACGCACTCTACCACTTGTCAAGCTTTCTTAGTAACATTGATAGGAGTGGGCGAGGTGGGGAGGTGAAAAAACATTTTTTATTTTTATTTATAATAATCGAATAAAAAAGATGCAAAATATGATGGATAGTGTTCAATATAAACAAACTTTTAGGCTGTTTTGTACGTGCAATTTCCATCTACAAATAAATTGTCATATTACTTACATCCACGCCATTTTGTTCGCTACCAGAACCAGACTCTTTATTGGCTTGTTTTTAATGCATTATGAGCGTATTGTCTCGCTGCCACTATATCAGGTCTAACAGTATTTATGTATGCTTAAGAGTGCTCTGTCTAGTGGCCATTAACACTCACCTTCTCTGCCTGTGTCCCCTCCCCTGTCTAGCCAAACCTTATAAGGCTGAGTGTAGGCTCAAGAGTGCTATGTCTATTGGCCATTAACACTCACCCTCTCTACCTGTGTCTCCTCCCCTGTATAGTCAAACCTTGTGAGGCTGAGTGTAGGCTGAAGAGTGCTCTGTCTAGTGGCCACTAACACTCACCTTCTCTGCCTGTGTTCCCTCCCCTGTCTAGCCAAATCTGGCATGATCCCACTAGTGCGGCATTTGATCTCCCTTCCAATAATGAACTTATGATAGTTCTTGACAAGCCAAGGTCGTTTAGTAGGTTGTACAGGGATTTTGCAGGGCATTTGGTCGTGCAGGAGTCTTATTAGGCGGCACTCGACCGAGCAGCGGTATGCAAATTAAATTTTTTCACTTATCAAAATGGATTTTATTATAAACTAACTGATGCAGCCGACTCTGCACGGACCATTAAATATATTTCTAATGACGTTACTTGTCTCTTCGTTAACATAATCCCCCTAAATAATTTTCATGTAAAATGTTGTCACGACGAGAACACGTAGTTAAAAATTTATCGGATCTCTTAGAGCCACGCTTTTAACTCTACACGTCGTAACTCTAGGTCTACACGCCCTTACTCTACACTTCGTAACTCTAACTATACACTTTAGTCAAAGTATGTGGCTTGCCTCCTTCTGGCGAGTTCATTAAAGTTGACCCCAAATAATATTTTTGTATATTTTGTATCTTAATTCTTTTCTTTTATATTTTAATGTGCTAATAAAACCATCAAAATCAGATAAGCCTTTTCAAAGAACAGGATATTCTTTTACAATCAAATGAAGATTGTCATTTAAAAAATATTTGTTGAGTGCGGAAAAATTTTTGCAATTTTTTCTTCCTAATTTATTTGTGCATTTAGGAAAGGTTTGTTATTTAAAATCACAGACTGACCATTTAACCTTTAAAACTATGTATATGAATAAATTTCATAGTTATATCTATATGAAATTAGTTGACATTTCTTACCCGCGTACAGGTATTGGGACACGCAGGACATGATTTGAGGTGAGACATTTTCTGGACTTCACCGCATACGCATTGCAGATTGGTACCGTTCGTAAATCCCCATCTGAACATGTTTGAATGATTATCTCGGTTATGATAATGTTTCTATATTGTATACTTGGTTATTTCGCCATTAAAATAAAGTAAAAAAAAGTTATGAAAGAACGAGGCCACCTGCCACAAGTACTGGTAGCGATACCAGTAACTTATAACTATGGTCCCAATTTCTCCTCATAGTTGATGAAAAAAATATTTAGTTTTATCATACTACAATTTATATTTGTATACAGGACTCTTCATTCAGTGGATTTGCATCAGACATCGATTACACTAGAGAATACAGAGTAAATGACAGTGCAGAAAGATGTGTTGATTACTAAATATATTTATATTACACGTGACAATTTCTATACACTCATATGATGTAAAAGGTGAGGTTTTAGCTTAAACAGCGGCCGGCTTTGATTTCATTCTACCGGCTAGTTTGAGTAGCTCTTAGTGCGGCCAACGGGTTTTTTTCCAATAATATATTAAAATATTAAATAATAAATAATTTACATTCCAATATTTGATATATTTGATTTCCCTCAAATTGAGCGTGAAATTGAAATAACATACGATGACCTTGATTGATGATTTCGCGTTCAGTGGCCTGGAAGAAGACAATTATAATTAGTACTATCTGCGACTTTATCCGCGTTTTTTTGCTTCAGCCTTCATACAAACTTACAAACCCTATTTCAACTCCTATATAATTTATATTTGCGACCAAAAGTAGCCCATGTCCTTCTCCTAAGACTAATCTATCTATATAACGAAATTCATCAAAATTGTTTCGGTTTAAACGTGAAATCGTAACACACAGAGTAACTTTCTAATATTAATTATACCGGAGCTAGAAATAGCTCAAAATGTTTGTACATTTTTGTCCTTGAAACCCACAAAGCTTTACAAAACTTTGTGAAGTTGCACGTCCCCGGCTACACTATATGATCATTCAAATGATGTCTTGCTCCGGTATAAGGATTGTTAATAATATTTAATGGCACATTGGGTAACACCTATGTGCCATTAAATATTATTAACAATAAGTAACTACCTTATACCTTATAGAGCTGCGCTGCCATAAGGTCGCCGATGTGTTGCCGGACTTTGAGGAATGAGTGTGGTTTGTTCTTGAATGTCCCCCACGTCGTATCAGTTCGGAATCATTGAAGCTGGCTGGGATGTTGTACCAGGCAGGAAATACCTAGTAAATCCTAATTCTGGTACGACATCCCGGTCATCCCCGGAACCCACACAATCTCACGACTAATATCACTCAGTGACATCAATCGGGAACTGTTTTAAGTCCCTTCCGAAACACGCAGGAGGTCGGATATTTGAAACCAGTGTTAATGGGTGACCTACCTGTAAACTTAAGCTAGCTCGCTTCCATACTTTTATTTAACATAAAGTACAATTTGTACACTAAAATGTTTTTATTACTCAAAGTAGAACATAAACAATGCTAGAACATTTATTAAATTCCTACTCGTATTTTATTGACCATCCGTCAAACCCATCTCGTCTTTTTTCACCTCAATTTGGCGGGACCTTTCCTAAGCGATAGCCAAAACACGCCGATCAATTAAGTGTCACCACGATAACTTAAATTTCATAATGGGCCATTGTTCTTACTTGTATATAGAGCATGCGCCGAAAAACTTTCAGCTTTTACAAAATACCGTAAGTCTGACTGTCCCTATAAACTAAAAATAAGGTTGTAAAAAACATAATTGGGACAGTCCCTATTATGTTTTTTACAACCTTACCCTATTATGTTTTTACTACTTTACCCTATTATGTTTTTACCAGCCGATCGGTGAATCCATGGAATGCTCAGAAATTCGTCCCTACTAAGGAGCTTGTTGCCTAATCAATGCTTGGTACTGCTATGATATCTTCCTTTGAAATGTGATGGACCCGAATGCTTAGAAATTCCTTTCAGAAAGAATAAATTGCACTTATAAAGCCGGAGCCATACATAGCTCAAAAGGTTTGAACATTTTTGTTCTTGAAGACTATAAAGTTCTACAAAACTTTGCGCAGCTATACAAAGTCCTCGGCCGCACTACATGATCAATGAAATGATCATTCAAATGAAGCTATGTCTGGCTCCGGCATAAGACGCTCGGAAAATAATTCTGATGGCGTCTGAAATTTAATTTTTTTACAAGTTCAAAAAAAAACACTTTCTTTTGTTTTAGCATTTATTGTCATAGAAATGTACACTCGATATTATAAACGAATTTTATTATGAGTGACGAAGGGAAGGAGAATATGGAGGGAAAAATTTTATTATAAACGGTTAATTAATTTATAATATTAATTACCAATTATCAGCAAGGAATGGGTTCTTTTAACATTACTACGGCTACGTAACACAACATTTTTAATCACGGTTCATCGCACAAACTTTCGAAAATATCTACCAGAAAAAAGAGAGGATATGTCATGTGAGCTTGACATAAGACTGCATACAAATTTAAAAAAAAAAACATATAAATGTGTTTTATTATATTGTTGATGTTCATAAATACAGGAGATGCCTCTACTAGTCTAAAATCAAAGTTATAAAAGGTTATAATCATTATATAGACTTTATAGTACTTATGAACGTCACGTGTATAATTTATATATTAATACGTGTAGCGAAAACCTTAGGTACCATTTTACGAAAATTGCGCGGACGGAATAGTACGAAATTTGGCACAATTGTAGTTCATATAGAGGAAGTTGTGCGAATGCTAATACTTTTTTGTAATATGCAATATTAATACACAAAATTATTAAAATACAATCACACGCACACCAATGCTGAACGATATACACCATTTACACACACACGTATTGGATGATGTCATAGCGTAATCGCGACAACCGTAAGTTACATTATTTGTCAAATTTTATTTTTCTGTGCATAGAACAATATATTTTGTTTTACGCAAAAATACTTTGTAGGCAAATTTCGACCAGGCGCCGGTATCTAGTTATAATAATTATTTTAATTTTTTAATCATTATTATAACGTTTGATGATAATTTTTACTATTTTAAAACTACCCCTCAGCCACTTCCTCTGCAATATAAGCGGACCCTGGTATTTTTTCTTTCTTTTCTTTTTTTTAAAAGAATATTAGGAATACTTTTTAGGTATGTCTAATATTCCCTTTTCCCCTCCTACTAAGCTTAATTTAAAAGCTTAACCTTTTTCATTTAAAGGCAAGGAAGTAAGTACGAAATGAAAAGGAATTCCTTATTTTCTGAGGGCTTCCTTGTTTCGAAGTAATTTCCGTTCATTATCATACACAAAGGGGAACTACTATGTTACCGTTACATTTTAATAATGTTATTATACAAAAGGATACCTACAGAAATTTTGGACTTCATTAGCTTAAGGGTGTACAAATTTATTTCGGCGTTACGACGTTAAGGACACTTCCTTTTTATGACTAAGATATAGAGTTTATATGTATATGTATTAATGGCAGATTTGTACCGAACAAAATTATCTTCCTGTGACTTGTGTTATTCTCACGATTGCATATTTTGTAAGTAACGTCGGTCATATTTATCAACCGTAATCTCCTGAGTAATACAAAGACCAAAGTCAAAATCGTTTATTCATATAGACTTTTTTATAAAGGCTTATGAATGTCATATGTATCTTTTTTAATAATTTAATAATTTGGTGATGAAATTTCTGATTTAAAAACTAAGTTTACAAGGGTTCCTCGCGCCCTGCATTGAGAAGAGGCCCGCAACAAACTCAGTCGGGTATTTTTTTGTTATCACCATTTTTACAATAATTCAGATTTGTTTAGAGCAATTTATTCCCAAGCATTATCATCATTCAAATAATCCTTTACATTATAGTAGGATTTTTGAATGACTTTACTTTTTATTAAAAAAAATAAATTTATTTAAAAACACCTCCTGAATGACATAGGGGAGTTTGTTATAGAAACGTGTACAGTTACACTTAAATGTGGAGTTAATTTCACGGTGCCTTGTAGAGTGCATTACTAGTTGTGACCAAAATATACAGCACGCACGATTTTAATAATATTTTCGGCAAACATCTCCTTTTCAACCAAATAATAAAAACTACATTATAGGATGTCAATCCACCCTTTCTTCCATTTCGCTATAGGAGTTGGGCGAGAAATGAGATTATTGAACATAACAAAGACTCCTTAGAAAAAATATTTCTTTAAACGTTAACACAGCAATGGCAATAAATAATAAAGCCATGAATTTCACTACCCTTAGAAATGCTATTTGAGATTTTATTTTTAAAAAAGCATTTAATGCGTGTATGAAAGTCACGGAAACATTCTTGTTGGGAGAAATAATTTATAGCACTATTAAATACGAGAATTACTATGTAAATAGTTTTTGTAGGCCGAATCTAAACGAGTAGTTTTTTGTTTAAGAAGGGGCATACGGTTTCACCTACGTGACTACTAACGCCCAATTGCAGCACCACAAGCTCCAGCAAGGCTCACAGATGCGTCGCCGGCCTTTGAGAAATGAGTGTACTCTTTTCTTGAAGGCCACTATCATATAGGAACGTATAATCTTAAAAATCTATATGAAGAAATCAAATTGAAGTCTCCGTTTGTGCCGACGAAATAAAATTATGTTATTGAATGCTGTATGATAGAAATTAATTTATAAAGGGTCCCTATTTCTCAGTTACGGGTAGTCTTCAAAACTGTAAAAAACATTTCGACATAAATGTATAGACCCTAAGGGGTTTTGTGAAACTCATGCTATAATGAATAATATAGGCAAATTTCATTGTAGCAAAAGAATTAAAGTTATGCACAAATAAATGCATAAATAAATACCCTCGACATTGTGATAAATATAGAGAATTACATGCAACGTAAGCCGCGGGTGACAGCTAGTATGCAATACAACTTTCGACTATTACTGACACGTACAGTGTTAACAAGAAAACCTTTTTACTTGATGGCTAAAGTGCATTAATGGTAGTACTATTTCTAAACGCTGAGCTGTAGGTATATCACTTTGGAGTCTTCTCTTAGAACAATTATCTGTGGGCGTTGGTGGTCACTTATAATTTGGTGACTCTCTTCATACATATAACATATGTATATATATATAATAGAACCGTTTCCAATTACTAACACGAATGGAACTTTAGAAAATATTATCCCAAATATATGTTCCGAATATAACAGTAATAAAATGTAATCACAAATGTCAAGGCTTTATATTCGAAGCTCAAATAAAAAGCTTCTCATGATTGAATATTTAATAATACAGTCCTCTTATATACAAAATCATAATATATTATTTATATACGATGATAGCGTCTGTGTTAAAAGAAATATAATGTTGTAAATATAAATACACCATACAGTACTTATATTTACAACTTGTTAATTGAAAAAAAAAAGTTAAGAAATAGACGTTCACTAGTGTTTAAACAGGAGCCCTATTGAATCAAGATTTTTTACAAAGTTCTATTCGTCATCATCATCATTATCTGTTGTCTGAAGGAATGGCGATGCGTCGCCACGCGTAAGTGTCTCTAGAATTATTTCCCCATCCGGCTTGGGAATCTACCATCTGTCTTGTAGCATAGGTTAACGTAAGACCTATTT
>JANCMC010013033.1:785536-818672 GCA_024363005.1 Charaxes varanes
TCTGAAGGGTTTGTTTTTGTTTATTTGTTTGCTTGAACGCGCTAATCTTATGAACTTATGGTCTGCCTTGAAAAATAGATAGCCCATTATTGAGGAAGGCTGTAGGCTGTATATAATCACGCTTAAATTAAACCTTCTTTTTTCTTATTTTTCCCGGACAATGTTGCGGGCACACCTAGTATAACACACTGTAGAAATATTTGGATATCTGTATGATAATTAAATTCCTTGTCAGTTTAATTTATAAATAAAAAAAAGTTAGTAAGAGTTGCGGGCACCGGCTAGTTAAACAAAACTGCTATTGCTTCTGAAAGTCATGAAATAAGAAATTTAACACTCATAAAGAACACAGTAAAACATAATATCTTAAGTGAAGGAAGTGGATGTCAGTTGGTGGAAAGTGACTTAACGTTATTAAACACTTAATCCATCTTGTGTTCCGACTTCCGACCGATCGATCTCGAGCTGGACGGTACATGGCGTTTAATTATACGAATAGATCCACTACGAGATTCTTACACCATACTAGCCCAATACTCGACTTGACAGATTGTTAACAAAACCACACAATTGTTATACTTATTCTTCTTTGTAGCGCTACCCCGGTCTAGTACCATGTTCCGCTTAGATTACAGAGGATGTGGCTGAGGGTCGAGTTCTGACGTCATCCCCAAAATTCCAACAATCTCACGACTTATATCACGCAGAGATATTAATCAGGACCCACTGTTTTACGTTCCTTCCGAAACACGGAGGAGATCTGATGATATGATGAGATGATATTTGAAAACAATTGTTATACTTAGTCATCTCTCACCCGGCCGCGATAAGAGCTACTTAACCTAGCGATCGACTCAAATGCCGGTCAACTTAATTAACAGATATTTGTTTAGTATATAAATTGCGTATAAATGAAGCTACAACATCCTCAATTTATACGCAATTTATATACTATACAAATAAAGGTATCTGTTAATTAAGTTGGGCCGTAGAGCAGAGTTCAAAGAACACGGCTATATTACTGAACTTATATATATATTCAAAATAAAACTAATTACAACTAATGATTCTGTATCGAAGTTGTATGAAATAATCATTCTAAAAACTAACTACCCTAGCGACTCCCGTTCAAGGTTAGGTTAGGTGATGCTATATAATAAAAAATGTTCATTCATATTCATATACTAAAAACCAATCGTTGAATTTTGTCCCCACCATGTGGAAACACGAACAGATTTCAGAGAGAGTCGTCCGTAAAGGCATTTCCCAGTGAAAAAAAAACCTGAGAATTCCTCAACTGAAGTGAAATCTCAAATGATTTTTAGGCAACGCAGAACGAATGCGGACAATTGGTTGCATAACTCAATGGAGGAATTCGTGCCCACACTATGGAGTCAGGGTTTACAGGAATCGCGGAACCCCTGCAGATCACCAAAGACCGTGGTACCCGATACCATAACATGTTTGCAATGTCTAAATAAAATATTTCATTATATATATGATAGTAACATACCGTATTCGATATCCATAATAAAAGAACAAAGCATCAGTTAAGTTTGATTACATTATCTGTATTGACAGCTTAATGTAACAATAAAAACGTGGTATTTCCATAGGTATATATTAAGTAATAATATGTACTTATAACCTAATATAATATATAGATAGGTTAATATAAAAAGGTCTCCTAATTGAATCAAACACGACGCGCGTATCGATTGGAACGGCATCGACCGTCTACGTATTAATATGCTTGTTAGGTTCAATTACATTAGACCAGGCGTTACGACGGAGGGGCAGAGGGGTTCGACGTAAAAACCCACTGTGTCATTACTTCGGACATTAAAACCGACGGACAGCTCCCAGGGGTTGGAATTGTTTACTAGAAGGTTTAACAAGTATTTAATTTAGTTCGGCTTAAAGTAAAATAGTGGCCAACCCTCAATAGCTGAACGGTACAAAATCCGCAGGGTACGCTATTCAAATCAGGCTAGGATATTGTCACATTTGTTCCTAGCGCAAACTAAAAACTGATTGCTTTGTTAGCTTAGTTGGAAGTAGTGAGAATAGTAGAGAATTTATCCGTACCTAAAATAATACCAGTATTTTTAAAAATAAATTCAATATATAAAGATTTCTCAGCAGCACAAACGGAACACTTCTTCTTTGTTTTAATTACTAACTGACAAACTGTAGAACACTCTACTGGCGTCTGTTTTCCTTATACATTCAACCTGGGTACCTTTCAGAGTAGAGTGAAGTATCTTCTAGACAATCATGCTGCATCGTAGGCTGCATCGACAAAAAAAGATGTAAATCTTAAATGCTTGCTGCTAGCAAACAAAATACCTCACTATTTTTACAATATAATCCATCGGAATCAACAATGTTACATAACATATATCACAGTCGACAAACGACCTAATTAACATTCAACAGCGCTCGAACGACAATAAAAAGAAATAATATTGTTGTTTGGCTTGAAGTTCAAGTTAACTGAAACAACCCTTCACTTCATGCAGAAAGTAAAATGAATGTGGTTTTTATATTTTATTTGAAAAGTTCACATAAATCTACTGTGGTCGCTGGATATTTATTATGCCCATATTGTAAATTGTAAAAGTACCTTCTAGTTTTGCAAATGATTATTTTGTTGCATTTTTTTGCCTTAAATAAAAGAGCATACTCTTATATATAAATGTAAAAGACATCGTACCGGAAACATATCCCATGGGTTCAGTACATGATTCTAGACTCCCTGTGGTGAAATTTTTCGTCAGCTTTTTCTTGAAATGTACAATTGTTTTACCATTCTTTTAACAGAATTCTGTATAAAAACATTATTTCCAACTTTCCCAATGCGATCCAAAATCTGAAACAAATTTCTTCAATATTTTCACATCAAACCGCAATGTAGGTAAAACTTAAAAGTATGTACGTAACAGGGGTAGCGCGGGGCCGGTCGTTGACTTGTTATGCGCCCCAAGGTGTCGTTGAAGATTGCTTGCTTGTTTCTTTTTTTATAATTATTATATTGTATATCTGTGCACAGTGTATCAAATGTTTTTTTCTCTTCCAGATAATATCACTAAGTTATATAAATCGGGACCCATTGTTTTACGTGCCTTCCGAAACAGGGGGGAGGTCAGATATTTGAAAACCCAATCTTAGAATGGGTCAGTCATCTATCACCCTAATTAAACCGTAGCTTCGTAGGAGGTAGTAACCTACTCACAAGCTTTACAAAAAATAATCATAAAAAATCAAAAACTGTCAGTCTTTATAACGCATCATTCCACGTTACAATGCCAAGGTTCACAATTACGATCTTTTTTAACATCGCTTTATATCAGGCACCTTTTAATGATGCAAACTCGTTTATAAAGTTTACTGGAAGAGCTACTTCATTATTCAAATACCTTAACATTATATTAAAAAAAATAAAAATACAAATATCGATAATGATTCTTATATACAAACCGGTTTTAATTTCAAATTACATAACAATATTTTATTACATAAAAGCTATATATTTATGTCATTGTTCATATCGTCTTATCTTGAGAGCGCGCTCTTAAACCTACACCTGAGTCACAAGTCCTGAGCTCTGCTATGGTTCCTTCCTCTGCAACGCGATGAACCCGGCACCTGCACGGTGAATACATGGACTGCTAGGAAATTACGATCGTCATCCAATTGAAGTATTCTGAATTATCGATAAAATCTGCATTGTTAGTATTTTGAAATAATCTTTTAACTTTTCCACTTTGTCTTTTATTTTTACCTTCCCTGAAATAAAGGTAATGAATCAAAAGTTCCTTGGTCTTTCTCGAAGGTAGTTTTCTTTTTAGTTTTTTTAATATCAAATATATTTTATTTATACCAATTATAACAATTAAACATGGAAACTAAAGCCAACCCTGATAATTTCCGGTGCAAAACTGCCCGAATGAAACAAAATAAACAGAATTTAAAATGGTGGAGCAGTTTTCAAGTTTTAACGAATCAACGATTGATTTTTATGTGTCGAAGATATTTGTTGACATGATTCCACTAGTCTATTTATATTTTTCATAAGAAGTATGTTACATCCAAAAATTTTGCTCAAAGGTTGTATCTGTCATGGAACCTGCATATATAACGTACATATATAATAAATATATTAATTATGTAATAGCCTTTATATCCAAAGTTTTAAAAATTGATTTATCTGCCATTTTGCTAGCCAAGTATAATCCGAGTATTAGTTCTCTTAAATCCAGTTTCCGTACGAGTCATAGTGCATCTAATTTCATATCATTAATCAAAATCATCGATGATGGATAATAAATAACCCACAATACGTTGTTACAATTACTTTTCAATGTTTTAGTCACGTATACTTCATACGTTTTCTCAAGTTAGGTTTATTTTGTTAACTTCATCTCTATCAACAGTTGATTGATTTCACAATTATCTTCAAGGCTACTGAGATTGCATCCAAATCGATTAAAAATTCTCATCTTGGTGTGATGTTTACGTTGGAGTGCCTCAAGGAGCCGTGTTGTCACCGTCAATCTTTTTAATTTTCATTAACGCTTGTTTTATTACTTCGAAATGCTATTGATAGGTATTGATATTCATAATTATATTAAATATTATTTAACCATCGATTGAGAGTTGAGTGTGCTGTTTATTTGAAGCGGCTAGAATGTAAAAAATATTAGTCTTCTGTATTACGCTATTAGTATGTCAATAATTTTAAAAAGGTATAGTGTCTTCGCACTCTCCGTATTCGTCGTAGTTTTGTGTAATTTCTGCCGGAATATGAATGAATGATATGATAAATTGTTTGTGCATTAGTGCACACATTTTCTTACAAACTCGACTAGTAGAATTGATTTTTCATATTACACATTATCTGAATACAAATATTTTCCACATGATAATTCTGTAATGTATCCATACGATTAAATAACAGTAATAATAGAAAAATATTTTTCAAAAGCTTTTTCTAGACCGCATCTAACCGATTTAGTAACAGTAATAATTCATTTACATAAAAAAACCATCGTTGTTCTTCAGTCTCGCCAAACGTCGAAAACGGCTTTAGCGATATAAATTCTGTTTGTTTTGATTCATCCCCCATGTCTCAGGGAAGGTATAAAAGAAGAATAAGAAAGGAAAATTTGTAAGATTATTAAAAAATACTAAAAAAAATGTAGATTTGTCCCATACTTCAGAACACTTCATGAGCCATATAAAATTATTATTTCATAGAACATTCGACCAGTGTCAGGTTTTATGGAAAATACACACAGGAAACTGGTGAATTACCTAATAAGAGGCGAGCTGAAATTCGGTAAAGACAACGTCTGTCGGGTATGTATCGGCAATAAATTTCCAAAGGATACTTCTAGAACTTATCCATTCGATTTAACTCCGTGTACCTAACAGTGACTACATCGAGATCGTCAGATCAGATTATGGTCCAGTTACAAACGAATCTGTCTCACGCTCCTCATAAACATATCCTGTGTTATTTGCTACTCACGCGGAAGAACGTAGTAAAAATGCGCTAAGGACGAACATAACACAACACAATACAACAAACTGAGATAACACGCAGAGCTTAGATATTCCCACTATTCTAACACTAACTTTTGTCCGCACCTTTGTTAATGTTACTGTTTTCAAAGACAAAATGTATTTACTCGCGTTAGCTTTTTAATAAACACTTATAAATATTATATAATATATACATAATTTTAAATCATCTGTATATATAAAAGCGAGAACTCACCTAACGCAAAATTTCGAAAAGAGTGGGGCATGGACATAATTTGGCAAGGATTGTAGTTTAAAGCTAGTAGTACAAGTAGTCATCTGCTAAGAACAGATTTTTCGATAGGGTTAGAATAACGAGGTCTAAGAGCTCTCGCTTGTTTAATTTTAGGCGGACAAATTAGCGGGAAACAGCTAGTAATTATATCTTTAATAATAATAAAATCCTTTATTTAAAAGCTGAGTTTTTCCTCTTTTTAATAAAAGCCTTTTTATTGCCTTCACTCCTGATATCATTTATCAAAATTGATATTTAAGCAGCTATTACTAGAAAATAAGTCGCAAAGACAAAGGCCATTTTGTCTTTGTGTTTATCATATTTAGCCGTTAAATATCTCATACAATCATTTTACGCCATCATGATGACAACTAAGTAGCACCTTGCAGTCCTTTTGGTCTGCAGCCGAATTGGGGCTCTACATCTCTCTATGGAATTGTTGTCGCGTTTTTTTTGTTCGGTTTGTAAGTATTCCCGGTGGGCTAAACCCCTCCTCAAAGGCCGGCAACGCCTTTGCGAGCGTCCTGGTGGTGCAGAAGTCCATGGCCGGCGGTAGTCACTCAGGTGGACCGCCTCCCTTTTTTCCCCTTGTCTTATAAGAAAAAAATCTCCTTTAAAGCTTCGTCTATGAAGTTTCCCACTCTGATTTAAGAGGAACTTATAACATACTATAGTATTCGTTATCGCGAAAGGAATACCGGACAAAGACTTTCCCAAAAAGTAGCTGATGTTAGCAAAAAATGGATCGCCGGACATATGAAAGGTTTTGTTTTAATTGTTACCGGTTTCAAGTCTCTGCGCAGAACCCAGAAAACAAACCGAATTATTATCGTACGTTGATACGCAAATTACGAGTTAATTTTTTTGTCCACACACGCGGCACTTCGCAGTTTTGTGGTTTAACAGCGCTGATTTTGTTTGTCCAAATAATTACAAAAAGTGTGTGTGTTTATACTACATTCTCAGAAGTGGATGTTTATAGCAATGATTATATCTACATGATTATTTATATGTTAAATATGAATAACTAGTCAAAACCTGCGTCCACGTTAAATCCGTTGGTTTTATTCAAATTTGATAGTTTTTTTTCCCCTTCGTAAAAACCTTCCTTGGACTTCAAGGCATATTCAAGGGAAGCACTTAAATTGGTTAAGCCGTAAAAATGAGTGATTTTTATATATATGTACAGATGTCTCATTCCCATGTACATAGAACTAAAAATTAATACATTATAAATCATAACCATGTAAATGAATGAATTATGCATTAATTTTTTGTTCAACTACAGGGTACTTCACCGTTTCGTGGTTCAGTCGAGTTGACGTACAGCTTATCGAAATAACTGGCAAAAACACTTAAAATTCGTTTTCAAATATTATTCTCATTTGTATGACCATCTTTAGGTATATGTACATTGTTTAAAATATATATATATATATATATATGTGTGTGTGTGTGTGTGTGTGTGTGTGTGTGTGTGTGCTTTGGTGGCGGATTCGGTGGTGTAGCTTTCGGTTTGCAGCATTACACCGATTTTCCCTCGTATTCATTCGCGCATTAAAGCAAAGTAGTTTAGCTTCTCATGCATATTGTAGTTTTGTTATTGATTAAGACCACAATGATAGTCTTAATAAATCATGAACCAAAACTTTTCTCGCATTAAATTCATTTTGTAATAGACATACTCCTTAGTAATCCTAATTAATATTCACGGCATTCACAGACACACACACATACACATACACACAGCATTCACACTTAACATATATGTAATTTAAAATATTTTAATCAACTTATAATATATCGTACTGCGGAATAGAGAGATCCTCTCACAGGTATCTCTATATACTTAAAAGAGGGCCTCGAACCCATGTAATCTATGTTAGATTAAGTTTAAAGTAATAAATTATTTTGTATTTGTATCTTGAGATATAACAGAACTTAAAATTGTCGCAATTTTTAAAAAACAAATGACAAATGAATGCAATGAACCCCATAATACCGGAGCTAAACATAGCTCAAAGTATTTGTAAATTTTTTATCTTGAAGTCCACAGAGATATCTGTGTGGATTAGTAAACTTCCTAAGGACATTTTTTGCCTTATCATTTTTTATCATTTTATATATACTTTTTTTCTATTTATTTCGTTTTATTCCCTTTTATTCCGGGGCAGGAGAATAAGACATTCAAACTAGAATATTTTACTGACCACGTTAAATCATTATTAACTAAAACATTCGTTAATAATGATTTAACGTGGAAAGATTCGGGCAAGACAATGTCTGCTGGGTTCGCTCGTACTACATAAAAAAAAAGCAATGCTTGTGTGTGTATGTTCTTAATGAAATAAAATGTATGGACACCAAAATAGCCAGAAGATTAACAATGCAATCACACTAACGCAACTTGGCATAAAATTTTTATACAAAGTTTGGTGCCTCCATAGAAAATACACGTTGTATTTAAATGACATTTGAATATATAAAAATCAATTCTGTTTCGGCTTTCTTCTTGAAAGACGGTAAGGCCTGGTACCTGGTTGGTAAAATTTAAACTATGCCAGATAATATATTTAAAGAAAACTTTTATGGTCACATAAGCTACCGCGACTAGGTCCGCGATGTTTTTTTTTACTTTCCTAGAAACGTTCAAATCCTATTTCATCCCTTTAAAATTTCATTTTCGAGACAAATAGTACGTTCTTGTTCTTGTCCTATACCAAAATTTGTAAAAATTGTTTAAGCGGTTTAGGCACAAAAATGTAACAGACAAAAACCCTAATTTTTATAATGCACGGTGACTGGCTACGAATCGATTTGACCTAACGCACAAATTAAAAAAAAAATCGATTCAGCCGCTTAAAAGGAATTCGGGTTCTACACAACCCTCAAAATATAAAATGAATCACTGAACTCACGCGAGCAAAATCGCGGGTATCAGCTAGTCCTACTAATATTATAAGCAAAGGTTTGTACACATGGATGTATAGATGAACATATGTTTGATGCTCTTTCACGGGAAAACTTATGAATTGAGTTTAATAAAACTTTACAACAATATAGTTCATACATCAGAATAATACAGAAGCTATAAATTATAAAGACATAGTGCGAATTTTCCAAAATAAAACTATAAATGTCAAGTAAGTAGGAGAAAATTAAGCCATCTGCAAGGTATTGTGTATCCGCAAGGTAGGCCAAACCGATTTGGCCTAGGTGGTTGGGCAGTGTCGAATATGTACGAGTTTATAATGAATGATTCAACATTCTCGCGTTACATTCTTTTTTTATTTCTACAAACAAGTAACTTGACAGGAAAAGCGGGTAGAAACTGAGTGATAAAAGTTAGTTAGGGAGAAAATTCCAAGTGTAGCGCCTAAAGGGACGAATCGGTTCGGTCTAGGCGAAACTAGTTTACCCTAAAATCGTGTTTGACCGGTAACATATATAGCGCCACGCTTGTAGCCAAATTGGACCGGTGCGTCCGGATACCAGTACCTCTTTCTCACATAAGATCACGAAATTTCTATTGGAAGTAGGGTTTTAAGCCCCTTTAAAATTTATTGGAAATTGGACAATGACGGTTATACATTTTGATTACACAGAGAGTTGATTTTTTCACAAAGGACTGCAGACATTAATATTTGATATTAATTTCTTTATACCCCTACACGTTACTGAGGAAAACGATCTTGACAGACAAACAAGCGAACAAACGGACGGACAAAGAAGTGATCATACACAGGTTCCTTTTTTCCTTTATAGGTACGGAACCCTAAAAATAAATTCGATAGTTAGCCGATAATTTCGAATCAATAAAAAACTGCATTCATGAAAATCGATAATGTCTCTCTCTTTAGAACTATTATTCTAAAATAAAATTACAAATAAAAGCAGAGATATCAACATTATTTATTTATATAGATTTTGTAGTTTGAGTAAAACTGAAGGCTTTGAGCCTATTTATGGCTCCACTGGCCACAAACCAATGTACCCTTACCAAAAAACAGGAAATATTTCCTATTTCATGTTTTTGTCTCTCTGCAAATTGAAATTATTCAATGAAAGGCCCTTTTCAGGGCCGCATACGTTTCCTGATAAATTTCAAACGCAATACACCTACGGGACTCTTTGGGTACTCACACCCGTCCAAAGCATAAGCGTTGGCGTTTTTATTTTTAATAGAAAAACTAAGAACTGTTGTCACACTAAATTAAAAGAACCTACTGCTATTACTCGTTATTTTCTAGCTGGTTTATCATGTTGGCCATAATAAAATGATTCAGATTGATCCCTGTTCATTATAATAATATATAAACATAAAAAAATATATATTGTTGTTATTTAGTTTCGCTAAAACTCGGAAATGGTTGAACCATTTTGAATTTTCTTTAGTGCGTTAGTACTAGACTTTTTGTCTGACGTGCCATGTAAAATTTCATAAATCATTCGGCTAGTCAGAGCCACATTTTATTGAAAAGACAGAAAGGAGTATCGTTAATTGGCTATTATGAGTCGCCCAAATTTAGAGAAGACACACGTTGTGTTGGGTCCGCTAGTAAATTATAAAAGAATAAGTTTTAATTCTACTCTATACTTATAAAAAATTGAGACTTGTTTTCAGCAAATGTCGAATTTCCTAATCTTTAGTATCTTTTAGGAGTCACACACAGACAATCAGCACGTTTATCAGCCATTTCCACTCATTAATTATTGCCAATATGTTGAATCAATTTGAGTCGCAGGTTTGGCACTTTTTGAATCAGGCGGCTGTTACCTATAACACAGGCATTAAGTTGTCTACCTTCGGAACAGACGTCCGTGTGTCATATAGTCCTGTATATATTTATTTATTATTAACATGTTTGCATGGTGTGATAACATATAGCCTATAATAGTCTTCCGCGATAAAGGGGCTATCTAACATTGAAAGAATTTTTCCAATCCGACCAGTAGCTTCTGAGATTAGCGCGTTTAAGCAAACATACAAACCCTTCAGCTTTTCTTCGTCAGATTTTTATATATGCAGATTTTTTTTTAACCTATGGTTTTAAGAAATTGAAGACATATTCTTAAACGATTGACCTGTTAAGGGTCTGGCGACCTTTAAATGCTCAAGCAATAAATTTGACCGACAGAACGGGTTAAGTGACCGTTACAAATACTTGGGCCAAAACTATTGACACGGAGAAAGCCGTTTGGCACTTTGTACGTAAACGTGGTTTAGTGAAGGTCAAGCCATTTGTCAATTATCACTTTCTTTGCAAGATTTTGACAAGCATGCGTAAAAAAAACATATAAAGTGGGGATTTTGATAACTACTGAGCTATTAAAGTTTAACATCTATGCATGAGAAGCTAAACTACTTTGCTTTAATCCGCGAATGAATACGAGGGAAAATCGGTGTAATGCTGCAACCCTAAGATATTTGATAGAAACACGGCGTTAATTTTAGCGCGAGGTTTTTAAAAGCCTTTTAACAGGTTTTAATAGTTTTTGCATAACTCAAAATATCCCAAATAATCTTAAAATAAAAATTAATTTTGGAATTCTGCCGCAGGAAGAAAAAATTCCAATTACTTACTTAATTCCACTTGTAAGCATGTTATGTGAATGAAGTTACGATCCTCGGGTAGTCTGTACTAATATCTTAAAGTACTGAAGGACTCTTTAAGTACTGAAACCATTTGAATTTTTTTATGTCGCTGATGGGGCCCGCGCTGCGGATACACTTCGACCCAGCTGGTTCTTATGTGCTCGACTCTTCCCATGTTCTCTCAGCTACAAGGATTCAAAAATCCAAACGAGCAGTTCTAGGATCGCCTGCAACCTGAAAGAACCGTAGTCTTCCGAACATGGACAGGCCACGCCGAAGAGATTCATCTTCATTCTTCATTCTTCACCAGCCCATCACACAACAACAGTCCCATCGCGTCTGTTTATTTTTGAAAATACTTTCACCATTTTCCTACATTATCTCTGACGATAGAATATAATAAATAAATATATACAGGACTATATGACACATGGACGCCTGTTCCTAAGGTAGACAACTTAATGCCTGTGTTATAGGTAACCTTTCAGCGATGCCCTGGCTTACCACGCTCCTGTATCTCCTGGGGAAGATCGCAATAACGCAGGCCTTTAGTGGTATATACATGTATACCTCAGAGCTGTTCCCTACGCACGCTCGACATTCGCTGCTTGGATTCTGTTCTATGGTGGGCAGAGTAGGCTCCATAGTAGCGCCTCAGATGCCTCTACTTGTAAGTGTGCTTCTCTTCTAATAAATAAATAAAAATAAATATATAGGAATATATGACACACAGGTGTCTGTTCCTAAGGTAGACAACTTAGCGCCTGTTAGGTAACAGACGCCTGTTATGCACAATGCTTTTGTAGACTCAAACAATACATCCAGACTCGAAGTGTGAATTGAACCCCGGAGTGAAAGGCAGGCAGGCAAACTAGTCTTTACAGAAATATAGACAATAAAATGAATAAGAAAGATAATGTACTTACACTTAAAATATTCACGGGAAGTTAAAGCTTAGAAATGCGGCATTCAATTTCTACATATTCTAGTTGATGTTTATAATTTGTTCTAAACCTTACTTCTTAAATTTTAAGAGATTTATATTTCCCTCTTTTCTACATTATCACCGAATTGGGTCGCAATGGGACCGAAATATCTTGGAGATCAAAGTTGATGACTTTGGAGTTTCGATTCAAAGTTTATTATATTCCTTATACAGAAACAAAAACCACTGAAGTACCAACCACGCAAAGAAGTACAGTCCGTTTTCATTCTGAGTGTTAGATTTCAATTTTTTTTTTATTTAGTTATTGTTATTAAGATTATTCTATTATTATTGTCATTTTCTATTTCAGTTAAATAGTGTTCGGTCCATTTATGCCTTTCAATGTCATACATAAAAATGATTCGACTCGTCTTTTCTACGAGCACCTGTGGACCTCAATTAATTTTTTTTATTAATATTACTGCGAAAATTGTTGTTCCCAAAGACTAAGTTTACGAGAGTTTACGCATTGACCTGAGAAGGGACCACAGGAAGTATTTTATAGGCTTGCGCACGAAGGTAGTCCAGGAAAATAACAAACAAAAATACCTGTGTGAGTTTCTTATGATCTCTAGCTCTCGCTCTGAGTCGAACATATACTTATGCTTATCACAAGTCTTAAAAAAAAAAACCTAAAAAAAAAATTATCGAATATCAGCGAACTTCTACTGCTGAGCTATCGGATCTTAACAATTATTATGTGGATAAAATACAAGGCATGTTCATTGTAAAGCTGAGAATTTATTAGCGCGTAAATATATAATTCACATAAATAGTAATCATTAATATTGTCTGCGATGACCTCGATGGTTTAAAGCAAACTTGGGTTGTAATTAGACTGTTTTATAAAATTATCCAATGCCCTTGAGCCGTGAAGGTTAATTTGCGACAATTATCTCTAGACCTTTGGTGACCGCTCCTTAAAGCCCTTTTGTCCTTTTTCACAAGGATTAAATAATCTACTTAAGGACATTACAAGCTTCTTGGAAATTGGTTAAGAAATTAAGTTGTTTTAAAAATACATGTATATTAATAACGTGAATGCTATTTGGACAAATTTTATCAAACACAATACTTCTAAGTTTTTTAATCTATAATAATATATAAAGCCGAAGAGTTTGTTTGTTTGCTTGAACGCCCTAATATCAGGAACTACTGACCCTATTCGAAAAATTCTTTCAGTGTTAGATATCGAGGAAGGCCCATATATCTATACCATCACACTAAAACTTAAATCTATTACACGGATAAAGTCGCGGGCACAACTAATAACAAATATAATTAAAGTACCACTAATTTTTTTATGTTACAAGTAGCAAACGAGCAGGCAAGACCCTGTCTTCCGTTCCGTGGGTTGTGCGTTCGATTCCGGCCTCGACTCTTTATGTATGTATTTATATACATCTAAAAAAATACTTGTGTATAACAGGCAGCTGTTACCTATAACACAGTCATTAAGGTTTGTACTCTTTCTCACATGAGATCGGCGTGAAGTGGCGGCAATGCTGTCACGTCTAGTGATGGTGTTGTAGTCGCGTTTCGTTAGGTTTTTGAGACTTCCCGGTGGCCTAAACTCGTCATTGAAGGCCGGTAGGCACTTCGGTGCCTGCTGCCTGCTCGTTTGCCCCCTTGTAACATTAAAAAAAAATATGTAGCATCGATTTTTTTTTTTCACTATTTACGTATGACTATTTCATTACCTATAGCGAAAAGGCAAGCTAAAACATTTTTGAGTATCTGTTTAATCTTAAAAACAGTTGCACCGATAAAGACGGGACTTTCACTGGCAGATAGCTCGTATTTAAAAGAAAGATCATTGGCTACTTTGTTTTTAGCTAAGTCATTAGGGTTCCGCGCAAAGAACCCTCAAAATTTAACAAAATCATTGAATTCGTGGGCATAGTCGCAGGTTATAGCTAGTTTATATTTATTAATGACGTTCGAAAATCTACAATTGTCAGGTATCAGGTGTAATGTGGGCCGACAGTCCACGTCTGTGCGCACTGACCCTCGGCACACCTGTGGCTCTCATAGTATCGCTTGGCGCCAGGGAAGCCGAAGTAACTGCAGGTGAGCGAAAAGTTTTTATGCATTTATATATACAAGAGATATCTGGCTGGTCGATGTAACCTTTTCCACTCGACATCATTGCCATCTTGTTATGTAGCGGCCGCTACACCCGATGTTTTCGATATTACGTATTAGGTGACCTTTCGCTTTTATATGTCTGAATTATCGTGAAATGATGATAACAAAAAAATTACCCGACCGGGTTTTGTTGCGGGCTCTTCCCAATGCAGGGCGCGTCAGAACCCTTGTAAACTTAGCTTTGAATTCGTAATATGTATCACCATATATTATAACAATGACTTAATATATTATGAATAAAATATTTTTGACCTTGACTTTATGTATAGATTTTATTTTAAGATGTACAATATCGTGTTAAGCTTTTAACAAAACCTTGTGTTAGTTACAAGCAGTAGCCACCACGGTTTGAACTGAGCACCTCACAAATTTCAACCACACTTTGTACCGTTGAGATATCGAGGCTTTCGTCTGAGGAACATACAGCAAAAAGTTTCTTAAAACTCTTAACAAGTTTGACTTATCTTTACTCAAAAAAGGAAAAAAATATATAGTCTTTAAATTATTTACAGTTTTATTTTCCTTTCGTATCTATTCACGCTTGGCTTGTTTGAAGGAGATTAGGTACCGAGAAGGATAAAACCTACCCTTTACTACAAAGTTCGGAGTAAGGGATATACGTTCCATGTGATTGTTCAGCTATTTAGATGGAGTTCAGTAATATACACACGTGCGTGAGGAATCACATAAATATGTATGTATATAACTAAGAAATAGCTCGGATGACACCTGGACAGCGTATCTCGTGCTACGATGCTAAAAAGAGGGGCGATAATAATTTATTTTGTAAACGAACTCTGTAATTACAATAAAAGCAACGATGGTAAATTTTGAGAATCATCATACAAGGCACAATCATCTAGAGAACCGCAGTAGTAATGTTTTTCAATCATGTCAAGGTGGATTTAGAGGAAACAAACATATGGCTAGAACCAGAACAATAGCATACTTTTTCGATCTTTTAGTATAAACGACAGCTTGTTTTAGCTGTTCTTAGCGTCCACACTAAAATATCAAAAAGCAAAAAACTAAAATAAGTATTAGAGCCAAAGACTAGAATTCTACAATAGATATTTAGACGACCGCAGTGGTAATGTTTTTCAATCATGTAAGGTGGATTTAGAGGAAACGAATATATGGCTAGAACCAGAACAATAGCATTCTTTTTCGATCTTTTAGTATAAACGACAGCTTGTTTTTAGCTGTTCTTAGTGTCCACACTAAAATATCAAAGAGCAAAAAACTAAAATAAGTATTAGAGCCAAAGACTAGAATTCTACAATAGATATTTATAAATGTGGAGTATTGTAATTCAGTCAAATCCATTAAATATATTTGCAAGTATGTAAATAAAGGGAGCGACCAACATATCAACATAACCTGTAAATCTATTACGAATATCGTCACTCGACTGTCACTGTCAGACCATATGTCAGAAACTCAGACTACACTATTCGTACTCATTAGCCGGAGCTAGACATTCTCATCCAGACAGTTTCATTTGAATGAGCATGTAGTGTGGCTGGAGACATTTGCAGCTTCGTAAAGTTTTGTGGAACTTTGTAGTCTTCAAGGACAAAAATAAACAAATAGTTTGAGCTATGTCTGGCTCCGGCATTATGATATCTGTAAGCTACTGAAAAATAATATGCTTTATTTACCTACCTAAGTATATTGATTCGTGATTATTGATGAGAACTTAACGCAAATCGAATAAAATAGGACAGGACATTTATAATAAGTTTATTTAGTAAAAAATTAAAGTATCTATTATATTAAAATCATTGTAAACTTCATTCCTTTAAACCTGAGCTTCAAGAACACAAAAACATAGTTATAAACCGTCGTGATAAGTCTTTTCCACAAGCTATTATTTGGTTTTATCTAATCGAATTGGTGATGTAATAATTTTATTAGTAATTTCTTGAATAATAAATTATGGAAGTTCGAGAGTGCGGTTGCTCAATTTCCCTTTAAGATATAATATGTATAAAACGTTTATTATTCCAATAATTTAACAAGCACTTTTATTTAATATTGAATAATGGAATGGATAAGTTAAATTTAACCGATGCTTATAAATGGCTAAATTGTACTCTTAAATTTTGGTCCGTATACGAATTTTAACGCCAAGGTGGAAGTATCGGCTAGCAATGATTTATGAAGCGCAATACTACCCACGATAATTTTGTTTAACCATCATTACATTATACTTTACTCGCTATTTTTATATATATACTAGCAGATACATCAGAAATTGTCTTGCCCGAATTTTGACTTGCTTAGCGATATTATTGGCATTTGTTAGCCTGATAACAAATCTCAATAATGTCTTTTCCACAAAATGTAAATAAATATTTTATATGGCACGTCACTCAAAAGGTCTAGTATGAACTACATCTGTAATATTCTGAAGTACTTTTAGACCTTCCCAGAAATAAGGGAGATAAAACAAAATAAACAGACTTCAAAAATGACAAACGAACAACAATTGATTTTTATATGTATAGGTTCTTTGACCTTTGCGAGCACCAATTTTAGATTTAGAGTTTCCTAACCCTTATGTAGGATTTTATAACTACTGTATTTGTAAAACGTAACGTTAAAATAGCAGTTTCTTTTACTTATTTTATATAGTATCAGCAGACCCGGCAACCGTTGTTCTACCCAAACGTTGGCTAACTTACTATTTCAGGCCGGCCGGCGGCTCTGTTTGCACATTTTAAATCCCTTATAACTTCTAAGATATTAATTTTAATAATATGCTGTAAAGAACAATTTTGATCTGCATAAGATGTACAACGTGTGTAGCATATTTAAATGGATAAGGATTAATACAATATTCTTAAAAATAGCCTCGCAAATAGTTCATTTCTTTTTGTAATTTATGTTAAAGATAAAAACGGTTACTGTGGGTTACATATAGGAGATAGACATATGCTATCGTGGACTTTTTTATAGAGCTTTGTAAGATATACAATTCCGTAGTACGTTATTTTGATGTAACTCGTAAGGTTTAGCCAGCGCATGCAAATTAAGAGCACAAAAATACGTTTTTCTACGACATCACGTTACAAATCATTGAAATTCTCGGCTTTTCTCTACTATAATATATATGTATTATACATGTAAACCTTCCTCAAGAAATAGTCTATCGATTGTTTAAAACCGCATGATGTAGGTACGTTCAGTAGTTGTCAGTTGTCAGACAGACAGACAGATGCTGCCTCGGACATTGTTTTATAATCTGTAAGGATAAGGCTAGTAAGATGTAATAATAATAATAAATTAATTTATTTCAGGTTAAGTACACCCATATTATACAATTGGGCATAATTGACATGATATAATTCAAAAAAATACATAAAATAATTAAGAGTATAAAACCGGCTTATACGCGGTAGAGGTAGGAGTAAGGGGTATACCACACGCTTTTAGAGAAATTTTCCGAATCTGTAACGCGATAAAGGTATTTGATATAAAAATAAATTTCGTAATGAGTTTTTAGCATGTCCTAACAATATGGAAAATTTCAAGTCTCTACAATTTACAGTTTGGCAATCAAAGGGGAGGGGGGCACCTTGCGGGTAAAGAGAGCGGAACTGCAAGGCTTCCTTATAGGACTACGGAACCCTAAAAAAAGAAGGCATTAATTATAGACGTCAATAAGCTGTTAAAAGTAATACAAAAATCCTATTTCATAGATGATCAAGCTGTTTTGGGATTTTTAATCCTTATTAAGGAACCTTTGTAAGCAGATTGAGTTAAGCTCTCTCCATTTATTAACAAATTAATTTTAAAAAATAAAGAGGAATAATTATGATCTGCGTCAATTAACATTTTATATTATTTTTCGATAAGATCCTTGAGGAGGTCGTGGCCTAATCAGTGGTCGGCATTTGAGTCGATCACTATGTTTAAAGCACACGATCCATTCCCATAGACACTATCCATTAGGAGTATTAGTTCAGACGCAAAAATAACAAAACGTCTAGAGAACGTGGGAAATGGCTTTTCTTTGCTTTCAAAGAAATGACTGAGAATGTGGCGAACGTTAGAGAGATAACGAGGTTTTGGCCAAAAAAAACATACGTGTGGGATGATTATTTCTGCGGAAAAAATACTCATGAGCCGCTAGCTTCGGTGTTTTCGAACCAATATGTTTTAAGGACCTTCAAAAAAAGGCATGCTTATTTTCCCAAAGAATGACATTGCAACTTCGAACATTTTCGTAGTGCAGCTTTTCTTAAGCGTCAATGCTGAACCTTTTTTGCCTTCTTATATAAAAATGGCAACATTCATTAATGAATTCTAAGGAGGAGATCGTGGCCTAATCAGTGGCCGGCATTTGAATCAATCGCTAGGTTAAGTACCTCTTGCTGCAACCGGGTGATAAATGGGTGATCCGTTCTAGAACTGGTTTACATTTGAAATCGAACCTCTTCCGTGTATCGGAAGAGACGTAAAATAGTGGGACTGTATTAATGTCACTTTGTGATATTAGTCGTAAGTTTGTAGAGATCGTGGGGGTTCTGAGGATGTCGTCAGGTGGCAATCGGTCATCTTAACTCGCCCCACGGACGTCTGCTCCTAAGGTAGACAACTTAATGCCTGTGTTATAGGTAACAGCCGCCTGTTATACACAAATATTTCTTTTTTTAGAAATATATAATTACATACATATGGATTATAATACACCCAGACTCGAGGTGGGAATCGAACCCACGACCGGGCGGAGCAGAAGGCAGGGTCACTGCCCACTGCGCCAACGGGCCAGCCAGAATTTAACGAAATTGCAGTGTATGCTAAAAATACTGTACTTATAAATAAAGTTCCAAATGTGCTACACTTATGAGCATTTTAACTGAAAGTTGATAAAAACATTGAAAGGAAAAAAAGAATGATTGTGGAATTCCATAAAAACGCGGTCATAATTTTCAAAAACGGCTTTTTTACTAAAAGTACTTAAATGCGTAACCATTTTTATTGATATGATAGTATAATTAACTAATGTCACGAAATTATTTTTAAGTAAATCCACCCAAAAATCGCATTCATAATTCACCAGAATCCATATAGCATCACGCCACAACTCATAATGCCCGTTCACAAATCACCACAACGCAACGCAACGAAAAGCAACATATGCAATCACATTACAACCGGTATTATAGCTAGTTCCATATAGATGTAGAAAAAATCTATTAGTCTGAAAACTCTATTCTTAAAAATAAGATTAATAGTCACACCAGGATACAAAAGAAAAAGGATGGACACTTAGACTTAATGAGGGTGCAACCCTCAGTGACTTTTCTTTGTCGCACTTACCTAATGAATAATATATAAAAATATGAAAGACATAGAAAGACGACTTCCTTGGCATTCCATGGATTAACCATGAAACTACAAAGTCCATCGCATTGCAGAGGAAGGAACCATATCAATTCAAGAATTCAACACGTCCCAAGGGACGTGTGACCCAGATGTAGGTTTAAGAGTCTCTCCCTTGCCTAGCCAAATCTTGTTTGATCCTGCTAGTGCGGCTTGAGATCTCCTTTCTAATAAAGAACTTACGATAGCTCTTGATAAGCCAAGCTCTTTTATTAGGTTGTACAGGGACTTTACTTTTATACCTCTCGCTCCTACCTCTCTTCTTCTTCTTTTTCTTAGTGTTGTCCCGGTATATGACCAGGCTCCCACCTCTACCGCGTATTAATTAGTATTCTTATCGTTTTTGGTGAGCTCATTCGTTAGTTCAGAGTACTTAGAAAATATCTCTGTATTTTTAATGAGATACCGTAATTTTCATTGGCAGGGTGTGAAACCGTAAAAAAAAATGAAACCTCACCTTTGTATTTTAATAGCAGTTCTATTTATTTAAAGCAACCACTATATAGACAGACTTTATTACAGAATTGTGCAGGTACCATCTTGTCTAACAGAATTGTGCAGGTACCATCTTGTCTGACAGAATTGTGCAGGTGCCGTCTTGTCAAATCACTCTCCTCTAAACGACTCTAAACGACTACTCCTCCTTCAACTGCTAGTTTGAAAGGGTTACTTTTAAATACGTGCAATAATATTCGGCAATTAATTTACCTTTCTAGCGGAAAATATCACCGACACGACGTCTTATTGCCGCGGACCGATAACGATGATCTAGCGGGATACTATGTTCTTAGTCTAAGTCCGATAGAAACCTCTGTTATTAATAATAATACAAAAATGGAAGCACCTTCCTGAAGTACCACGCATGGATCCCACGTAGCAGCGTATTCCATAGGAATAAAACATGCATAATCGTATTATAGCAAATCTAGTCAATACATATCTTAGAGTTTGTCGCGAGTGCGCCGCTGCACCTTCGAAGTCAGATACTCATGTACGTGCCAAACTGGACTGGTTACTGCGAAATACATTTAAGGACAAGCAATACATTCCCCGATGAATGAAGTACAGGATAAAGGATCGTTTATATTGATGCAGGTAGACGTTATTTTTTCTCATACCAGGAAAGAAAGCTGCCTATAATATTGAAGATTTAAATTACCGTGAGTGTTCGCAGTCGCTTATGCAAGACTCCCATAATCGCAACATATGTTAAAATTAAAGTTATCGTGGATCCCGACGGACTCGCTCGTCTTTAAAATTATCTCCCGCGTCGATTAAGATACACGATGATTCCTATAAAGCGGATATTGTTTCGTCTCGAACCGTTATTCACATACAATTCACCCAGCTGAGATTTTAATCACCTAACTATATTACTTTTAATGCAACTCCAAGTTGTTTTTACCAACTGCAACATAAAAAAAAACAACACGCAGAAGAGAAAAAAAAAGATCACTAGAGCTACACACAAATTACGTATCCGTTACATTCAAAAGATTTGAATAGATAAATGGTCATACCCGCCACCCTTGCCGTCGCGTCGTACTGGTTTTAATAATCACCATTTGACACATAATACACGGAAACTTCGAATACTCATATTCTGGGAACGCGCACGAAGATTGATGATGAGATCTACCGGCTAATGTAGCATTGTTTTAGATTGCGCGAACCGTAAACTGTAAAAAGAATAAAAGGACACGCAGAAAAGCCAACAAAAATTTTAAGACGTAGTCGAGAATATTTCGTACCGATTGATTATTACGAAATTATCTTTGTAGTTAACTAATATCGTTAAGTTTGGCTACAAAAACAATTAATCAATGACAGGTTTATATTAAAAATACTATTTGCTTCTTCGAAAAAGTGACAGGAAACAAGAGATCATTTTATTTTAATGTTACTTAGGCAAATTAAAATTTCAACAGATTTACGTGGGCATGTAAAAAAACTGCATAAATCAAGTAAAATTTACCGGTGAACTAGCGATGAGTATTACTCCAATAATGTTACGAACAATAAAAAAATGTTCACCCAAAAGGTTAATGAGTATAGCTGCTGCATCTCCGACACCGAGCGTCGGTTAAAGGCTGCCAATATCGTTAAGTCAGGATTTACTGAAGAATTTTCAGAAACCAACTGTGAAAAAGATGTAAGGGCACGCAAAAACAGAAAATACAAATAACATATGTAAATGACCAAATATATGCTGTAATTAAAATATAAGTTGACTTTGTTAAAACGGTCAAATTTGACGGAACTGACACTTGTAATAACTGCATAAGAATTAAATTTTGATGTAATGTATTTAAGGATCTTTAATATTATTAAATAATACCTTATTTCTTTACATTCACCAACGGACCAGAGACGATCAATTCGCTAACGATGTGATCTTGCGGCCTGACTCGTCATATTTATTAACTGCGAAAATAGAACCAAACAACACACGCAGAAGGGTAAAACTAACAATTTTATGTTATGTTTAACATTAACAAAATTGAATAAATAAATAACGATTATAATATGTACCCACTTTTAAATATATACTACAACATTGAATTGAATATAAATAAATTTATTACTTTTTTACGTAACCCAATGTACCTCACATTTCGCGTTTCATTCTTTGTGCCTGTGGATTTTAGTAAACCTAACTGCACGTGACTGGGCCAACAGGTAACTGCAAATAAAGAGCAAAACAACACGAAGACATGGAATAAAGGAAAAAAGGAGTTTTATAAAATATATGCTATTAATGCTACCATTTGAATAAATAAATCTGTATACTTTTCGTTTAAAATCATTGCCATGGGTACCTTTCTATTAGCTTTCCTCTACAGGCGGGACAGTAGACTGTTAACGTAGGACGGTAAGGGGATCAATCTGCACCAAAACGGTTGAGAAGAGGTCAACTGCAAGAAGACACATACACGCAGAATAGCAAAGACAAGAGGAACGGAAAGTTATTTAGTGATAGTATAATATAAATTATTATATTTACTCTTCCTAACACCAGCTACAAAAATCATGCTTACGCAATATGGACGTGTAGACGTGCTCGTTAGGATCCGAAATTATCAGGCAGAGCATGTAGAACAGGCTAACTGTAAGAAGATTAAAGTACGCAAAAGAAAGAAAAAGTTAAGAGGATATTACGTTAATTCAATACGAATAGTGGAAAATTAAAATACTTGGAAAAAAAGTTTTATCTCAATATACATATTATGCGCTGTAACATAATAAAGAAAACTGCAACCTGTCCGTTGATGATTTTGATACGCGATCCGAACATTCAGGCAATATGTATGAACAACTGTAAAAAGATACAAAACCACACGAAAAAGATATTAAAGAAATTAGCGTTAATGTTATACGAATATAAAGTTTTCATTTAAGTTATTATGTAGTGAGCGAGTGATGACTGATGCTTTTTCGTAGTACCTGCAACATACTTTTAGGCGAAAAGAAATCATAAATTAGGGGCTTCGTTCGAGCACGACCGGCTTTGACTGTAAGAGAATCTAATTAGCAGCAAATAATTAAGAAGATTTAACAACTAATATTCAAGTAAGCTACCTTAAACAGTACCTCTGCCCCGATTTATTTACTCATTTGTACTCTCGTGTCCTACTATTAAATCGCGAATTATTGTTCATATAGTTGCTGGAGTTGAAAGCTTTCGTAGGTATTTTGGTTCTAACCTGTAAAACAACTTGGAAGAGAAGAAGGAGAAAAATAGTTTAGCGGGTATCTATAAATTATAAAATTATTCTGGTCTTCCCTTCCATCTCCAATAGGGTACCTATTAAGACAAGGGTTAATACGTTAAATTTAAACAATTTAGCCCTAAAACCCATAAAAATATTATTATTACAAATAATAGCTATTATGTAAATAATTTCTTTATTGAGTTTGATACATATCAATTTCACGAAAATATCACACCATTTTAACACATCACACGTGCGTTCACTCACATACCGAGTACTTTTTAAACATAACGTAAACCACTGCCAAAAATACAATAAACTTACTAAGATATCAAAATCAAAAGCACTAACTTTTGTTAAATTTTATCTTTAAAATCTGAATGCTTAATTTCCAACTCACATATATACTAAACAAATAAAACTTTTTACTTTAAAATTTAAACATATACTGAGGCACTTGTAACCTTGCATCACTGTACACTAATATTTTTCTTATCTTCTTGAACCGATATATAAATTAACTAATCTAATACAAGTGGCATGTTATTGCCAATATACCTAATCACGTGGAAAATCACCGTTAAAACGACTAGGACTCTTTTTGACATGTATTTCCGAATATTAAGTGTACGCAAAACAGTTTCTGATGTAAAGCAAAAAATTACCGTTAGATAAGCCTTTTTCAAACCAATACGAAAGTATTAATTTCGATTCAAAATACAGAGTTTGCTAGTTGTGATTAGCGATATTACCAATAACAAAATTGAGTGCCATCATTCAAGTTAAAGCTGTATTAAATGAAAAGCATTTAGTACGACATAATGGAGAATTTCATTATTTCACTTATCTAATGAATAGCGTTGAAGGATCTATGTAACAAGTTTAAGCGCAAAAAGGGACGCGAATACACATGAAACTTGCATTGCCTCTAATTTACCCACATTGCGTTCTGTGCTAGTAAGAATATTAAAATTACAGAAAATATAACTATCGTCACACCACGTACACCTGAAGACTTCACTTGTAAGACCATATCCAACTAGCTACATGCTCATTCATGTTACATTTGAAGTTAGCCCCCTTGTAACATAAAAAAAAAACTGCAAAGTTCTACAAAACTTTGCGCAGCTACACAAAATTTCCGGCCACACTATAGAACAAATTAAGATACCTATCTTTATATCATAGTACAAGAAATCAACGAGAAAGCGCTAAATATATATAATAATATAGGAGATTACAAAAATGGCTGCCCCGAAGAAGCCTGAAAAATAAACTGGGACTGCAAAAGAATAAATAAAATCGAAGATAACAATTAAACAAAAAAAAATAAGAAGAAGAGAACAATGGCACAGGCCTTTAGCCTGTTGAGTACACAATGATGATACGAGTATATAAAAAAAAATAGAGGAGCGTGCTACACACACAAAAAGCTACCAGCACTATATGGGGCAAAATCGCAAATAGGGACGTACTTTATATAACATAAAATTGTTTGTTTACTGGGAACTGCAGCGATAAGTCTGGTGCATATGTTATCAATGATTATATTCAATTATATAAAATAATTTCGCGGCTAATATGCTTCTACATACATATGTCTATATATATGTATGTACAAGCAGTTTGTTTTAGTTGCCATAAATTTTAAAGATCAATAAATTATTTTCAAATAAAAAAGAAAACCGCCTTCAAAAACACCGAGGAACTAAAAAGCAAAAAATAATTGGTACTCAACCTAATAGACTTGTGACGTCACATTTTACAATGTATTGAAATCGAAAGCCTGATAATAGTGTATCCAATACCTTACAGTAAGTAAAATATAAGTTATATATAAAACTGAAGCGTTTCTTTGTTTGTTTACTTGAACGCGATAACCTCAGGAATTACTGGTCCGATTTGAAAACTTCTTACAGTTTTAGGTAGCTTATAGGCTATATTGAATCACGTTAAAACACACACAGACACAGTTAGTATTTTATAAACATCTCCTTTGTAAGAAACCACTTTATCGATCTTAAGCAAGCTCATACACCGACAGCGATAAATCGGCCAAACATTGAATGACTGTGCCCACCAGATTTTTTGATGGCGAATCCGCGCCTGCTTTCACATCATCATTTAGCGGATAAATAAAAAATAAATATTTATGATATATCATACATTTCATGCCGTTGTATTTGCTTGTGACGGAACTTCTATTTATTATGACAAATATTACTGATTATTATATATTTTTAAGATCCTGTCTTTCTAATTAGAGGTAATGCCACGCTTTTAGAGGAATTGGGCCGGCGCGTTCGGGTACCTGTAACTCTTTCTCACATGAGATCGGCGTGAAGTGGCGGCAATGCTGTCACGTCAAGTGATGGTATTGTTGTCGCGTTCAAACTCAAAGAGAAGTCATTTTATACTTACTTGTGGACATCATAAGCACCACTTTGACAAACACTGACCTGCCTCTAGGCCAGTGACTCTACATTTCTCTAACACAGTTGTCTCACGGCTAAACGATATTATCATAATTTTATTAGTCGCGCCTGTCCGTCCGTCCGTCCGCAGATAACGAGCGTCTTCACATCTGTTTGTATTTAAATCGAGCCTCTCGTTGTCGTCGATCATCTTTGACTGGCATCTACAAGTAGCCCTTCTCTTCCTACTAAAGATCGAAGCACACTAAATATACAGATTTTTAACGGTCAGAAACCATACTTTTTTATGTTACGAGGGGCAAACGAGTTGGCAGCAAGCAGCTAGCCTACTGAAGTTCATGGATATCTGCAAGACCAGGAGGCAAGCAGATGCGTTGCCGGCCGTAATGATGAGTTTAAGCCACCGGGAAGTCTCACAAACCAAACGAAACGCGACAACGATACCATCACTTGACGTGACAGCATTGCCGCCACTTCACGCCGATCTTCTAATGTAAGAAAGAGGTACTGATACCACGAAGCACCAGCCCAATTCGGCTACACGCATGGCGCTACCTCTAATTACTAATTACTTATTTCTGGATGAAAAATACCCTATATTCTTTTGTTTATGTGGTGGGGTTTGAACCGTGTACCTTGTGGATTTCAGTCCATAGTCGAGCTATTGAGGCTCTAAACATGTGTTGCCGCGGATCTTGTTCAATTTCAGTTCTACATTTTTCAAAAATTTACTTAGAAACAGTTCTAACGGTGATTTTTATATACGGCAAAATTGACACGCGAAAAGACGGAGATATTTGGTTCGCCCAATTTTTTTTTTACACAGGCTTACTTAAAGTCACATCTCCACTTTGTATCCTAATTCTATTTCCATTTCGGTTGATTTCTGGGTGAATTGAGCGAACTCTCAATACGTATATCCGCGTTAAAAGAACGTGCTGAACTTAACGGTAAGAACCAATGATCTCAAAGTGCGCATTGACGCACGTTGACAAACTATCGAGCGTTAGCGCAGCGTACAATGCGCGCTTCAATAAAACGCGTTAGCATGTGTACAGCCAGCAAAAAATGTATGTATAATTATTTATAAAACCGCTTTTAAACTCACGCGTATGTTATATTGGGATTGCCCAACTAGTTTCTATGCCGTCCGGGGTCCTTCTTCATGAGCTCGTTACGAAGCGGTGTCGCGATGCGTGGTTTGGGGTTGGGGTTCATGCTTCTTGCGCTTCTTCTGAGAGTCCTAGAGATAATTGCAGGCGAGTGAGGGCTCACATAGTTCTAGAATCGGTCGAAATTTTGTTTATCATACCAATACATACTATTACTAAAACAATATTGTTATTCTTTTTACATTTTAATGTACTTTTTAAATTTAAAATTTAATTTCAACATTGCTTTTTACCTATGTTTCAGTTATATCATAAATCATAAATGATCATTGTTTCCATTGTTGCTTATTGTATAAGGTAGTATTTTCAACAAATTTGATTTCATTTCAGTAAACTTCAACTGATTTTTACTTAGAATAAAATCAAATTGAAAAAAATGTCCTGAAAATGACAAACACAACATTATTTTGAGTAGCATAAATAATAATACATTTAGATGACAGATGTGACACCAAAATTTAGTATGTTAAAATTGGGAATTTAGAAAAATTAGTAATAAAGCCTACTAAATGTTAAGGGTGGCTCTCGCGGACGGAGTCGCGGGGCGTAGCTAGTATATATATTTAGCAGGCTTATCTTGGGACTGTCCCGCTATAAAACAATGATACAATTTTATTTGAAGCTTGAAATAGATATCTGGATATGAGCTTTGCTCAGTTTAATTAGAGGTAGCGTCATGCTTGTAGCCGAATTGGGCCGGCGCGTTCGGGTACCAGTACCACTTTCACACATGAGATCGGCGTGAAGTGGCAGCCGTCCGTCCCCGAGGGGGACTTCCTTAGTGCACTCTTCCATTTTTTCTTTGATATGAGCTACCAAGAGGGCAGAGGCCGGTAATGGACGCCTGTTATACACAAATATATATTTTTTGTAGAAATATATAATAAACATATAGATAATACACCCAAATTTGGCAGGACGTTCAGAATCAGTAGTATAATCGATTATTGAAAAAAAGTTTTTAATATTTACCAGTTTATTTTCTAAAACACAGAACGCCTTGACAAAACATGGTTGAATATGAATAATAGTAAAAAAAAATCATTCACAATTTTAAAGTTACTTCTCTAAAACTACGCACTTACTCTAAAATTAAGCACACACAACTAAGCATTAATCTTGATACGCATATTCAACTTACATTCGTGACGATATACTTCAATAGGATTAGATTATGTGCGTCAGTGCTAGGTTGCCCATAAATCACACAATTTTTGTAATATTTTCAAATTAAATTAATAAACTACTTACGAGTATTTTAAAATATATAAATAAATAAATATATACAGGACTATATGATACATTTTTTTTATATAACAAGGGGCAAACGAGCGGGCGGTACTCTTAAGTGACTACCGACGCCCATGGACAACTACAACACCAGGGGGATCGCAGATGCGTTGCCGGCCTTCTCCAACAAGCCCGGATTCGAAGATCTTCCTTTGCGGTGGTTGAGCATATCGACCTTCGCTCCCACCTTTCATTCTTTGCCGAAAGCCTCTCACCTTGGTGTGCCTTTCCCACATCCGCTCTTAGCGAGCGTTTACTAAACTACCTCGTTACTAAATTTCATGTTTGTGTGTTCGGGACACACAAACATGGGGTTTTTATGATTTCGGAAAGGTCACCTTTCGCTGTAATATGTACACTATAGATAAAAATAAATATAAATAGTATATTTTTATAATATATCCTATCCAAAAAAAAATTCAAGTTTTATGGACGATATTTGCCCACAAATATACGATAGTTTTTAATGACTCAAAACTCAAAATGTTCGTAACTTTGTAACATTGTAATATAATTTTATAAACCTTGTTCGACGTCGTGACTACCATCTTTGAACCTGGATCGAAATAAAGACAAAAATAAGTAATCGTGTACGTAATACGTTATATAAATAGATTGCTTTTAGAACAGATTAATATTTTGCAACGCCAAATATTTTTCTACAAAAAATATTAAAACTATATTTTAAGATAAAAGAAACGCATTGAAGATAATTTTTTCTTTACAGTTCTACTCTGTGGATACCCCAAATCTAATACTATTACGTTTTATTTACATTTTTTACTTAATTTTACGCAGACGAAGTTGCGGGCACACCTAGTCATATATATAAAAGTCAATAGTTATTCGCTAGTGCCCCCAAAACTCGAAAACCGCTGGACGGATTTAAATTCTGTGTGTTGTTTTTATTACCCTTATTTTAAAACTTTAAATAAGATAAGAAACAGAGGAATAAATCGAAAGATTATTTTAAAAATACAAAATAAATGCAGATTGGTCGATACTTCAGAATACTTCGAATAGATGTCGTTTGTACTACACCTTTTGACTGACTCCATGTCAAATTATTATTTCAGAAAACATACGACCAGTGTCACATATTATGGAACAGATATAAAAGTGACTAGCTAATAGTAGACGAGCCTAAATTTGGACATGGCAACGTCTTCCGGGTCTGATGCTGTAAAATAAAACACAGAAGAAAAAAAACACTACTATTTAATTTTAAACTTAGAAGAGCGTGTCACAATCTCTAAACAAGGAAACAAGTTACCTGACCTAACCACTTATTCCCAACAAAATTACGCTTAAACGGAGGGGAAATTAAAACAACCGCCAAGAAGTGACGCCGTGAAGTAAAAAAAAATTGCGTTAACACTCATGACGGTATATGGAGCGCCGAAAACAATGACGAGGCAATATTTCATCTTAATTTATTAAACCACTCCATTTAAATAAAGTTCTTTATCACCAAGTGCATGGGAGATAAACGGGGAAAGTTACGGACTGATATCTCGTCCTGATAGAAGAGGAATCCTCAATTCGCGCTTTCGTGTTCTATTAGCCTGCTTGTATGTATTTAAAACAGAAAGGCGCGGAGAAAGAGTTAGAGAGTATTTCCTTTTCCCTCTCAACTCAGCATAAAACCTCCTCATCATCGGTAGTATTTTCCTTTCCATCATTAATTGTCATTTTTTTTGGACTATATAGGTTATTTTTTGAATGCTTTTAGTTGTTACTAGATAAAGTCTGGAATTATTTATATTCAAAGCTTAAGAAATGGCCACCTTGAAACACATTAGTGTATTTAAACCAAATTGCAATGGGCTATTTGATGTTAGATAACACCTAGACATGATCATCGTTCATCATTCTCAACCTATGTTGACCCACTGTTGGGTATATGTCTCCTCCCCCTGACGCCACAGTTGTCGATCCTGGGCTAGCCCAATCCATCTAATACCTGCTGTGAATCAGATGTCGTTGGCCCATCTGTCTGGTGGTCTGCCTCTAGGGCGTGTGCTTCCCTATGGTTGTCATTTTCATAAGGCCCTACTCCACCTGCCACCTTTCTGGTTGCAGAATCGCACCAGTAAATATTTACATAAATCTATACAAATAAATAACTCTGTACCCATTTCAGGCATCTCACAAGGGAATATTGATTATTTTATTCTACATACTAGTTGTGTCCCGTGATTCGCCCGCGTCGATTCTGTGATTTTGTTAAATTTCGAGGATTTTATTTTTTGGTGCAGAACCCTAAAAATTTTTCAGAAACTAAAGTAACCTATGTTACTCATTGTAACAAACAGTGAAAGTACCGTTGAAATCGGCCCAGCCGTTTCGGGAGATTACCCGGAACAAGCAGACAGACAATTTTTTTTCAATTGCCTTTTTGTTATATATATCGTATATGTATATAGTCATATAGATTAAGTAAACAAAAATAATTTCGTAGTTACTTTTGTTTGTTGTATCTTATATATAAAATTATCGTGTTACAATGTTAGACACCGTACTCCTCCGAAACGGCTTGACCGATTTTTATGAAATTTATATGCTTATTCAGTAGGTCTGAGAATCGGCTACTATCTATTATTTATACTCCTAAGTGATAAGGGTGGCCCACGCGGACGAAGTCGCGGAGCACAGCTAGTTTATATATATTGATGGAATTTTGAATGGAATTTGTTCCAGTTGAGGAGTGCAAAGAAAAATGGAGGAAAATCCGCATAGCCTATGTAAGACACTACACAGATTCCTTGTCCCAGTTTTAAATAGCTACCTTTACTATGAAAATGTTTGCCAAAACATTCCCAATTCCATATATATTGTTTAAGGTCGCCTTTTAACATCTTAGGTCATCTCCTTTACGAATGTTAATTTTTGAACATAATTTTCAGACAAACATTGTGTAATATATTTAAGGCGATAGAATTTTTAAAATTTTAATTAAAGAATGTCTGATTGTTACAATACAGTATAAAGGTTTGGTCTCTTGATCGTAACGCACAACGCTGAGTTGTGCGGCATACTGTGTCGGCTACATAATTGTAACATTGACGTCCAGAACGGTCTCTTGTACCGTCGCTGTCCACGTCAGCGGTGAAAGGCAAGCGCGGCACGTTGCGTCGTGACTCTTATCGCTGCGTTGTGCGTTACGGTCAAGAGACCATTGATTTAGACGGGACGCGCGTACCTCGAAAATAAATATTAGTGTATATTTCTTATTAACACGTTCCTTAAAACATTTTAGAAATGTACGAAAAATACCTTAAGCTGCCGTTTGAAAACCTTACAATAGAAGCCGTAGAACTTTTTAAAATTATAGCAGCTGAGCAAAGGATAATATATTATACATTTACTTTTTATTAATACTGCTTGCTTCAAAATGCATATCTTATAAAATATATTCATTTACTATTAATTTTAAATGGAGGAACTGCGTTTAGTGTAAGTCTTGCGTTGCGATATTATAAGATTGTTTATTTAATTTAATTCCAGCTGGTATGGTAAAAAAATATGTGTAAAATTGTATATAAAATTTGTAGTAGCTAAAGCGTGTTTGTTTATGTGCATCTGGTTTTAGGGTTCCGTAATCCTATGAGGAACCCTTATAATTTCGCCCTATTCATCCGTATGTGTGTCCGTCCGTCTGTTCGGTCCTAACCAACTTATACAATTGTGTATTTTCATGAATTCTGTACAGTTATGCGTAGATATTTCTTTTTGGCATTTTATAATAATAATAATAATAATAATAATTTTACATCTTGGGGGTCTCATACATGTGAATTGGAACTGTTTTTTTGTTATTCAAACATGCGATATCATTGGATAGCTCTTTAAAAATAAAGGCGAGGTTTGTTGCACATCTTTTTTATTATGGGTACCATTTTTCGCGTGTTTGGTCATCAAAGTGTTCTGCAAGGTGGTCCCCCCAAGGATAACAAAACTATTAGATATATAGACTTCAAATTTTCCACGTTGATTGAACACTAAAAACTCATTAGGAAAATAAGTTTCAGCGAAATCTGACAATAACTTTTAAAGTTATTTAACAAATATGTTTATAGCGTACCAGATGTTTGATGATCTCACTAATAAACAAATAAATAAACGAAAAGAAATAAAGCAAAAAAAAAAAGGTTTTTAACCTGATGTGTGAACAAGTGCGTTAAAGTAGTGATCCCATTTTTCTCATATGTACATACGTATGCTACAGAGACTTTAAGAAACGGTGACAAATATAGCCAAAAAAATGATAAAAAAAATATCATATGAAACGAGCTAGGTTTCATATGATAAATTCTCTTCTGTTTCCGTAATAAGTTTATTGGCTATTATTGAAGTTATTTAATTAATTATCGCGTATCAGATACGGAACCCTTCTATATAAGCGTGTCACGCGTTGACACGCTTTTTCCCATTTTATTTCTCTCATTATTACTCCTATATTTTATGGCGTGGTGGTGTTTTATAAATACAAAATTAATAAATATATACTAAGGTAGACAACTTAATGCCTGTGTCATAGATATCAGACGCCCTTTATACACAAATTATTTTTTTGTACAAACAT
>JANCMC010013033.1:818772-829195 GCA_024363005.1 Charaxes varanes
CTAAGGTAGACAACTTAATGCCTGTGTCATAGATATCAGACGCCCTTTATACACAAATTATTTTTTTGTACAAACATGATATAGATATACATATAGATAATAGAGCAAGACTCGAGACGGGAATTATAATTATAATATGAATTTATTGTTACATTAATGCGAATTTTAAGTTATGCCAAAAGTAGTTACACAATGGATTTTAGACGCAATAATTGAAATTTATATGCATACTTACTACACTATTCATATTTTTTTTCAACTCCTGTATTTTTATCTCTTATATAAATACTTGCGAACAGTATATTATTAAATCGTAGCTGAGCCTATTGTACTGTATGGCCCATTCGTTATAGCACTATACAAATTCAAATGATATTTTATTCAAGTATTCTTTTACAAGCTCCTTTGAATCGTTAGTCACTCTTTAAAAAATAGTTCTTACAAGACTGAGTTTAAATTACATTTTTCCTTGTTAACTATAAAGTACTACGGTGCGACTCAACGCCAAGTAGTTTTATTTTTTATCAATCTTGACTATACAATACGCCCTACGAATAAGCGTGTTTTTAACATGCTGTTAAAACTTAATAATAGACAGATTTATTAGGGCATCTAGAATTTTTTTTAAAGAAGCGTATACTCGCGCCGACAAACGATTTCTATACACTACCCAGGCGCGGGAACGGACTCTTAAGTTTATTCCTGCTTCTAGTTTGTCTGTCACGCAAATTATCACATATTTTTTGCTAACAGTATCGTAATATCGTATTATAACACACTTATGGTGCCATAGACCATAAAACTTTTACAAAAGCCTGGTACGTGACGCGACAAAAAAAATACAGGTACTTAGGTTTCCTATGCGTTTTTTTCTTAATGTATGCATACTAATAGTTAATAATTGCTCAAAAAAATCTTAATTAAAATTTGGCTGTTTGATTTACTTTACTTAAATCAGTGAATAAAAATGGATGACGATTAATGTAACCTATACACATAACCCATGAAGTTACGGAAAATTGGTTGCCGTTAATATCTCGACATATATAGCAAGGATTAAGACAAAATATTTTTTCTTTTTTTATATAGCGTTTTATTTCAAGCACGTTGTTAAAAAAAAATACAAAAAAGACTTGTATGCAACGGTGTATAAGTAGGTCAAAAAAGGCTCGTGGCGTCTCTCTTTGTGATGTTCGCCAAGGCTCGCATGGCAAGTCACGCCACTCTCCTTTTTTGGACCCTCTTATGCAACTGTTGCGTAAAATACTATTGATCCTCCTTGACTTATTATAAGAGTTATAATGTAACATACATTATTATGTTCTCTTATTTATTTAAAATTTCTGTTATTAATTAAACTTTTAAATATTAATAACTTTACACGGAGTGCAAATTTGATTAAAATCCGTTAAGTAGCACGGACAAACAACGTGACGCGTAATTTATATATACATAAATTACGCGTATATAATAAGATATATCCGATGCCAACGGAGCAAATATCCAAACAACCGATGGTTTGGACTCCAGAGTGAGGAACTTTAAAATACGTGCCGTCTCAACTAATACCGCCCTCTGTATTCGATTTCTGATCCATCAGTCAAGCGAAAGCCTCATAAGATGACAGTGGAAACTCTGTATCGATCAACATTTCGGCCTCACAGACATTACAGAAATCAGGGCAACTATATTAAAGCTACTGCTTGTGTTTTAAAATTATGCGTGTCAAGCTATTCAGTGTCATTATTACCGGTATGTAATGGTGGCTCCGCATTAGCGCTGTGAAGCTCCGTTAACAGGCGTGAACGATAATGTGGACGGTCTTCGCGCGCTTTCACGCCAGTTCTCCGATCGGAGTCGGCATTTTGTCCCGCGACGAAGCACGGCGCTCACGGGTACCCATCCACGTTCACGGCCCTGTGAAATTAAATTTCGCCACTGGGTTCAATATAATAATTTATATTAATATAATTCTGATGACAGCGTTTTTATAGAAATTCTGAAATGCAATTTATTATAATTAATAAAGACAATTCAAATCATTATAATAAGGCAATTCAATAGTTCAGCGAGCACGACATCCACGTCTATTTCGCGGCGAGTTCCACGAACAACTGTCAATACCCCGTGAATGTTGAGGACATGACCTGTGCCGTGAATCCGCGGCGTGATTTCGCGGCGCGAATTTACGGCAGTAATGTGGAGCCGCCATAAAGACTTCTTACAAAAACCGTTTATACTTTCTTTTTTTTCTTTCTTAGAGAGAATTTTCCTTTATACTAGTGGACCCGGCAAACGTTGTCCTGTTCGAACGTTGGCTTACTTACTATTTAGTAATTTCTATTATCTTATAACTCTCTCAAATCGAACGTAACGCGATAACAATACTATCACTTGACGTGACAGCATTGCCGCCACTTCACGCCGATCTTTTTATGTAGAGGAAGGTACTGATATCCGGACGCGCCGAACCAATTCGGCTGCTGAACAAAAGGGCTGCAAGCTGCTTATCAAACAATTAACTAATTTTTTTTTCAGCTTCTGGTACAACGCTCACAGAAGGAGGATGGTATCAACGGCGTCACGGAGAAATGTTTTGCCGTAAGTTTATTTTTTTTTATAGCACTGCTAGTGTGACAAAAAAATGTATGAATTGCTTATTACCGCACTTCGACGCCATAGATTTTTTTTTATTAATTAAAGAACTTAAGAGGAAAGTGGACCGAGAAGGTGGCGGACTTTACCCATTAGAACACAATAGGCTAATTTAAAAAAGGGATCAAATTACCAGCCGGTTAATTTTAGTTACTACAGTGGTTAACTGCTTTATCAGAAGGACTGTAATGTAAAGGAGTGTACTGTACTCAAAATATTATATCAAATTGAGACCATTTTCTTAGCATTCCATTAATTCACTGCGCCGGTGCGGGGTTCATCGCGTTGCAAAAGACTTATGACTCAGGTGTAGGTTTAAGAATACTCTTTACAGTGGAAACTAACACTCACCTTCACGTATTTATAACTCTGTATAGTATAGTGTGTGTCTGTATAGTATTTATAGACTGGCCCGTTGGCGCAGTGGGCAGTGACCCTGGCTTCCACTCCAGGGGTCGTGGATTCGATTCCCGCCTCGAGTCTGGGTGTATTATCGATACGTTTGTATTTATATATTTCTAAAAAAATGTATATTTGTGTATAACAGGCGTCTGTTACCTGTAACACATTCATTAAGTTGTCTACCTTAGGAACAGACGCCCGTGTTTCATATAGTTCTGTATGTATTTATTTATATTTTATTAAAAAAATAGATCACGTCCGATAATAATAGAATAATGAAATGAAAAGTCCAAATTGTTTTATAGGTACTTTTAAAGTCCTTAGGCAACTGCACTAGCAGAATGAACTTTATGATGAGTATGGTGTTTTCTTGAAGTAGGTCATTTTTATTCTTAACCTGCAAATATGCTAATAATAGATTGGATAACTGATAGAATCGGGCGTTACTTTGCGGAAATCCATGACATCCATGAAAAACTAAGCTACTTTGCTTTAATTCGCCAATGAATACGATGGAAAATCGGTGTAATGCTGCAACCCGAAACCTACACCACCGAACCCGCCACCAAAGCACAGCACTACGCTGTCTTTCCGATGTGCCTCAACGCACGTTTAATAGGTGTTACATAATTTTGTTAGGGTTCCTCATACCTCAAAAGGTATGCACTAAACAGTTATCTATATATCAATACGTGGACCAAAAACTTACGTTATCGTTTTAAGAAAATAGCGCGATTAGAGGAGTATATAATTTGGCATAATTAAAATATATAGAGAATGGTGTGCGAATACTAAATATAAAATCTGCATTATAAATAATTAAACTATTAAAATAAAACTTCACGCACACCAATGCCCATCGATTTACACACACACGTATATATTTTTACTATAACATTGTGTCAAAGCGATACCTCCGAGATCTATGATGGACACCTCGCTATCATGGCCATCCCTAAAGTACCTTCTATATAAAAAATGTTCTAATGCATTAGTGGTAAGAACAACAAATAAAACTGGAGAGGCCATTTCGTTTATATAAGAGGCCTACCTTAATTTAGTATTCTTTTTTGGTAAAAATAAAGACTTAAAACATGTCACTGGCCAGTTAAGTCAATACCCTCGACACGTCTGAGTCTTTACTTTACGAATTTTAATGGTGTATTTTACCCAAATAAACGAAGAGACGTGCCCTTGCTACATACGAGACTATTCTATGATTTGAAGAAAGTTCAAGTAATTCCCTTCACTTTGTACTAGTTTGTTTAGCACAGCTATTTATCATTACTAGAGATCGCAGCAGGCCCGTCGGAATTCACCCATAAACCTTTTTGCGTACAACGACACATACTGTTCTACTCCCAAAAAAAAATTGACAATTAATATAACATACTGCTGTCACGATTACGCTTTGATATCATCCTATACATGTGTGTGTAAATCGTCCGACATTGGTGTGCCTGTGGTTTTATTTTAAAAATTTATATAATATATTAATATTGCTTAATACAAAAAAAAATATTAATATTCACACACCTTCCCCTATATGGGCTACAATCATGCCAAACTTTATACTCCACTCCACTAAAGTTTTCGCTTCACGTATTAATTTATCATTATAAGCTTAGCATATTGTAGTGAAAGCAGTGTTAAAGTTATCAGTGTTTGCAGCGACAGTGAAGGCTCTATGATTTATGAGGACGGTGCTCACGATATGCCGGCGTGTGGTGCAGCAACGACCTGACGCGCAGACGTTGATTGATATTAGAACTCCAGCTGAACTTTATCAACGTGGGCTATTTAGAGAATGCTCTTTGTGAACATGTCAATCAAGGCTATATATCGATACCTCCCGCGTAAATTGTTGTAACCCCAAATTCCCAACTTCACAGTAAAGCGTTACAAACATGTAAATTGAAATAAAATAGGGAACGATTAGGAAGAAGAATACAATAGCACCTAGGATCGTCTGAGATAATGTAACCTTAGTGGATTTAACCCGTTATCGGACATATAACAATATCAGCTCCTTCCACTTGACCGCATTCAACTTAGAGCAACCCAAATCGTCGACCACCAAGCCTTTTTCGATCAGCCTGATCCTCTGGCATTGCGGAGAGATGTGAGTCCACTCTGTATCTTTTATCGCATATGTCACGAGGTGTGTTCGGAGGAATTGTTCGGACTTATAACGGCAGGCGAGTTAAAAAAAATAATTGAAATTCCACCCTCATCACCTCGATATCCGGAACTTCATAACTGTGCGATTTTCAAGAAACATTTTTTCTCGCACAATTTCTTTGTGGAATTAGTCGCCAACTTCGGTATTTCCGAACGGATACGACATAGGGACCTTCAAGAAAATAACACACTCATATTTCAAAGGCTGGCAACGCATCTGCGAGCCCTGTGGTGTAGCAGTTGTCCATGGATAGCGGTGGTCACTTAGGTGAACCGCCTGCACGTTTGCATATTTTGTTTTATAAAAAAAATATAAAGAGGAAGATCTGCCCCCTGGACAAAAATATGAAGGGGATCGCTGATATTTAATTGTTCTACCTTTTTAAGTTCACGGTGCTTTACTAATGTCACTGATTCATATTAGTTGTGAGATTGTAGGGATTCCGGGCATGACATCAGAGAGCAGTTGGTCATTTCAAATCACCCCACAATGACAGCCTCTGCACTTTCAGCTACCCTGGTACTAGACCAGGTTAACGCTGAGAAGAAGAAGAACTTCATGGTATTAATTATTTAACAGGTATCCGCTTCAGTGGAATGCAAATACTCTATATCTGGTATAAATTATGGCACTCTCACAATGGAGGAACAATTGAACGCCCCACACGGTGGAGTCACTGAGCTTTATTGTCAATGGACAGCAAAGACACTTCTTACACCATTCATAAGCTGCAAAGTGCACCTGGTAAGTAACAGCGGCTGATTAATAGGAATTAAAATAACGATTGTCCTTATTAATAGTATATTTTAATTCATTTTTCTTAAACATGCTTGAAATTTGAGCATTATTTTGACAACCTTCTTTGAGATAAATTGAACTTGCTGTACTGGTCGAGCAGTGGCCGGCAATAGTTGTATGAAAATCCATATCTATCGTGTTTAGCAGCCAGATAAATTACTATGGAAAATCATACTCGTCGTTTAATTTAAAAATGGAACGATCTTCTACTCCGCAACATGGCGACCAAAGAGGTAACTTATCAAGGGTTTAATTTAAATATTTTTCACGCTGTGAGTTGCAGTACGTATTTGGATAATAATTTTAACTTCAACCACTTGTAAACCTAAATTGAATTGAATTGAAATTATTATACTTTAATAGGCACCAAAGCGAATTCAATTACCGTCAAAGACCGTCTCTTGTTTTATTCACATATCAAGCAGTTTAGTTTTCCTGCTAGTACAATCATTGTAACGATTCCAGTTTGTGAGAGTACCCGCTGGTCTAAGGCCTTCCTTAAAGACCGGCAATGCATCTGCGAGCCTCCTGGTGGTGCAGACGTCAATGGGCGTCACGCGCAGTAGAAGTCACCTAGATGAACCTACTATGTAACATTTAAAAAAAACTTTTCGATATCTCTCCCTCTCCCCCTTTCTCTTTCATTGACGTCTGATCTAGGCAGACACCAACCCATCTTTTGTAACTTCTCAAATTCGTTTCGTCATCGTATGGTAGTTGACCTGGTAGTCGACAGTTGGGAGACACCCACTCTGTCGAGACCTTTGCTCACCTGTCCGGATGCTATCGACTCACATGATCCACCCACTCCCATTTCAGCTTGTCAGACTAAATTCTACGTCCACGATTTTATATGCAAATTGGCTTATACATACATATTTTAAAATAATTGTATTAACTTTGACAGCACAATTGTAACAGCCACATCCTCTACAATCTAAGCAGACCCTGGTATTTAACCGGGATAACGCTAAGAAGAAGAAGATATAGAGACTTGAAATTTTCCAAGTTGATAGACATGCTAAAAACTCATTAGGAAAATTATTTTGCTCGAAATTGGATGACTGCTTTTGAATTTGTTAAACAGATACCTTTACCTCAGATACGGAACCCTTCTATATAATTGTGTATTGACACGCTTTAGGCCACATTTTATCTATACTTTCTATACTAATATATATACCTGAAGAGTTTGTTTGTTTGTTTACTTGAACACGATCTCAGGAACTACTGGCCCGATTTGAAAAATTCTTTTACTGTTTTAGATAACCCATTTATCGAGGAAGGCTATATATCATCACGGTAAATTTTACAACTAATTTTACGCGGACAAAGTCAAGGGTAGCAACTAGATTTATATAACAAAGTGTAAGCGAGTAAGTGATTCACCTGATTAACTAACGACACGAATGCACCACCAGAGGGCTCGCATGCGTTGCTGGCCTTAACACTGTTCTTTTCTTGAAGGTTGCTAAATCGTATCCATTGAGAAACATCGGAGCTGGAAACTGTTACATGATTGCTTGTACCAGATAATCTCCGAAACGGCTGGACCGATATTTCAAGGAGTAACAAGAAGGAGGTGCCCCCTTCAAGCTTAGGAAATTTTAAACGACCCCCTCCGCCATATAATGAAATATATATTTGTACGTAGTGTGTATACGTCTGCAACCGTTCTGCGACGTTTGCGACCCCCTTTCAGTAGTCTCGCGACCTCCCTGGAGGTCGCGACCCACAGTTTAAGAAGCCCTGGTCTATAGTACCTAAGTATTTTTTAACCTTATAACAATTTGAAGATAATAAAGACGTTTTCCATGATGGTAACTCTGGCAAGTTCAGCGTACACAGCTATATATAATAATCCAACAAGAAGCACTCTCCTTGGCGATGGTCCACAGAAGCCCTAGCACGAATATTTCAAACCTTTCGAGTCGAAGTCGACTTTGAAAATATTCATACTAGGCGCACACCGGACCCTCCTTAGTGTCAACGCGAATGGCATTAGCATTGATTAAAAGCGTGGCACGATAAACACTTGCCTCCTGTGAGCTTAGCACGTATATTTCCATCCGAAATACAGTCGACTCTTCGAATTCGAACGGTTCGAAATGTTCGCACCAGGGCCCCTGGTTCGGCATAAGCCTAGAAGTCTCGGGTACTATAAGTAGTAAGATTGCCTCTCGGTCGGTTTTCTATTTATTTCAGGGAGTGTTTGCGGGGATTACACGACCATTCATAGGCAATGCACAAACCAGGAGGCGCGCAGAGCCGTTAACGGGCTTTGAGAAATGAGTCTACCCTTTAATCAATCAAATCAAAAAGAATTTATTTGGCAAAATGAAAAGAACAAACAGACACTAATTCTAAAACAGCTTACACAAAAGAGAAAAATAATTTACAAAGAACAGTACTCAGCATGTGTGCAGTATTCAAATGAGCACGGCAGCGCAGATTTTCAGGCGTAATCTTCAGTGTTACGCCACGAGCACTTCACCGACAAAAAAACCTTAGGTCTAATATACATAGCACGAAACTCACGCCTCCATGCCATACGTCGATGACTTGGGATTAGCTACATTCGAGGATTCTTTACTTGAAGGTCTCTAAGTGGTATCAACACTTACCCAGTATAAATATCTGAAAACATCCATTCAGCTATGATGACATCGAAATTCTGTTTTGGATCCGTTAACACCTTCTGCACAGCCGGATTTTCTAGGGTTGTCGCGCTCAAATGAAACATCATGCTAATAAACGACGCTACACTGCTGAAGTCCACTTCCTTATTCAGCAAAAGTGTGAAGTTTAAAGTAGTATCTGTAACATCTTCAATAGTCTTGGTATAAGGAATATAATGATTTCATTACTGTAGTATTAATGAATATGTTTTTTTGAGTTAGACCAGTTAACTATTAAGCATGCGACATGTTAATTTAATTGTTGTTACATGTTTATTTATTATTTGTTTAAAAATCATTCTAACAATTTTATATTCTCCCTTTTCTTGTGTTCCGGTAATTCCGCCGGAGTGTGTATAAACAGCATGTATTTATAATAATTATTTCTTGTCCACAGTTTGTAACCAATTTGCTCGTGGTGTCTTCGCTATGCTGGGAGCGGTCACTCCTGAGTCGTTTGACACGCTTCACTCTTACACCAACACTTTTCAAATGCCCTTCGTTACTCCTTGGTTCCCTGAAAAGGTGAGTATACCTAACCTATTCGACGCGCATTTTAAATTCTTCAATAATAACGATGCTGGTAAAAAAATCATTAGCAATAAAGCTTAACTGTAAACAACTCTGGCTACTTACATTTGAAATTGTACATATGTGTATGTTGCATACAGGTTCCATAATAAAAAAAGGGTCTTGACAGACAGACGGAAAACGAAGTGATCCTATAAGGGTTCCTTTTTTCATTTTGAGATACGGAACTCTAAAAAACAAGATATATTTTACATAAATGCTAAAGATATCTTTAAAGCATTATACGTAAATAAGTATGGCAGATAACTGATGTTACAAGAAGGTATATAGACTACTTTACTTAAGCGAAGATAGTTAGAATTATACCCAAGAAGATAAAGTAAGAAACAAAATATACAAATTACATGCGGACGATGTCGTGGATTGCAGATAGTGTACCATATTTACCGATAGTGGCACAGAGCCTGCAATATTTGAATTTATTTAGCTGATAGTAACAAATAACCTGCGAGGGGAATTAACTGAACACCCGTTCACAGTACACAATATAGCGATACTGATCAGCGTATTTGTCTAGCTCGCTTGGTTTATAGTCTATTAACTTACCTATTATGGTATATAGGAAAATATATATCGTTATAACAGCCTTATATTATAGTGGCGCTACTGTCATACTGGATCTGCTACATTTTTAATTTTTTTTAATAAAATTTGTAGCAAATGGTCAGGCGGTTACAAATTGGATGTTCCATAAAAAAAACAGCATACTTATTCTTAAAAGGCCGGCAACGCATCTGTTAGCCAGGCGTCAGTCACTCAAGGGAGTGGCGTGCCAGTTTGCCTAAGATATAATAAAAAAAGTACTAAAGTTTAGGTCGAATATTTGCACAGACTAGCATAGTCTGCTCACAGTAAAAAACTGTATTATCAAAGCCTTTTTTATCTTAATGAGTACGTAGATATCGTTGGATTCAGAAATCAGAATTCTGAAATGGATTTTGCTGACAATTGATTCCTTTGCCTTAATTTAGCTCGGTTAAATAGATCTCAATTGGATTTATTACGCGAAACCATAGGTAGGGACTTTTAATATCTCAGATATAAGATTTTATAATGGTCTCATTGCGGTTGATTATAATTAACATTTCTTAATCGCTATTCAATAACATTAATTCGG
>JANCMC010013033.1:829295-862047 GCA_024363005.1 Charaxes varanes
ATAAGATTTTATAATGGTCTCATTGCGGTTGATTATAATTAACATTTCTTAATCGCTATTCAATAACATTAATTCGGATCATATTTCTGTGATATTATTTACTACTACTACTATTTGCGATATATACACAAAATACGGGATAAGTAACAATACGGGATCCTTTAAAATATTTCCGTAAATAATTAATTATTTTTTTGTAATATACAAAGGATAAAAATAGTTTCTGTGGGTTATACTTAAGAGATAGACATAAGCCACTGCAGACTTTATTATAGATCTTTTTCAGATGTATAATTTCGTAGTACATTATTTTGTTCTGTCTCGTAAGGATTAACCAACGCACGCGACAATACGTTTCTTACGACATCTCGTTACAAATCAATGAAATTCTCGCCCTTTATCTTCTCTAACATGAATGCATTATATATATAAACTTTTCCTTGAATCGCCCTGTTTATTGGTAAAAACCGCATTGAAATTCGTTGCGTAGTTTGAAAGAACTGCGCGTAAAACGCTGTTAAGCTACTTCATTTTATCCCATATAATGATATAGAATCGACCTAAAGATAGACTGCATAAGTCACATCAAAAAAAAAATCATCGAAAACCCTTATCGTATACGATTTTATTCCCGTGTAATTAAGTTGAAGACCAGACTGTGTTGAAGCTAAACACCGCTAGATAATAGTTTTCCTTGTTAACAAATATTTGTTATTAGGTTTTGGTCGCAGTTTCTGTCGCATTAATGTAATTTTCTAAACCATTTAATAAAACATTTTCTTTCTGGATTAAAGTAGTCTATGCCCTTTTCTATACCCGTGATAATTTGTACGCTAAATTAAATAAACGATTAAGCATTTCTTGCATGAAAACGTAAGAATCAACTAAACTCACATCTTTGTCACAACCAAAATGAGCACATCTAAAATAGGTCTTCCAAATTATTTTTCTTGTACTTTATTACACATCGTTCTTGTTACACCTTTTTTGTGTAATAAGTGATTACATGTATTTATGTCTCAGGTAATACCGCCTTCATCGGGGCTGATTGATCATGCGGTGAGCATGCGGCCAGACTACCACAGAGCAATCGTCGACACAATAGTCCACTATGGCTGGAAAGAGATCATTTACATCTACGACTCACACGATGGTGAGTGGAGAACAAATATTTAGTATTAGCGTAAACATTAACAAACTTATTTCATTTGCGCTTTGAATGAAGTGCCAATTTTTGTGTTTTTAGATAATGATGGTGTTATTTTCCAAGTTTACAGTAAATATTCAGCAAATAATTTTAGGACTTACAGAAGTAAGTCACGATAGCGCAAACAGTTACACATCGTGTATTAAAATAGAAGTCACCTAATAAAATTCAACTTGTAAGAAACCGGTGAAATGCTGTAACCCGAAATTCACACCACCGAGCCCGCCACCAACGCACTGTACTACACTAATTTTCCGATGTGCGTCAACACACATTTCGCTTCGACACCGAAGCATCATCAGGAGATAGACTCTACAAGGGTTGTTTGTATCTCAGGCACCACCATAACGTTAGCTGCCTACGCTACCTTCAAACATTTTAAGTAATAGCGAGTTTGAGACATTGATATGAACAAATTAATCACTTAAGTCTATAATAGCACTAAAAGTCAGTGTAGTGCTGTGATTTGGTGTTCGGGTTCGTTGCTGCGGCTTTCGGACTGCAGCATTGCACCGATTTTCCCTCGTATTTATTCGCGGAGTTAAACAAAGTCGTTTAGTTTTTTATGCTTTGATTATAATTTTTTGCAGTTTGTATCGAACACCTAGTTTAACTATATATTTTTCCCTATATAAGAGCCTTGTAGTTATGACTGTATTGAAAGTAAAGAAATAAAATAAAAACTTATAGTCACATAAGCAGAAAATAAGCTATTTGCTCATAAGATCCTTATAGAATACATGTTGCAAGTGTGAATTCTTTTTTATATACATGCGAAGTTCTGAAGCCAGCCTGTTTCAATGCACCGCAAAGGTTTGGAATTTCCTTTTCAACGCTGTTGCCTACCTTATATGATGTAGGTATTTTCAAAGCATTAGTTGATCTCGTAACTTATTACGAAGCGTCTTTAGGTATATATAAGCTTCGTGAAGCCTTCATTAGCCTTCATGGTAGGCTTTCTGTCCTAGACTTAATATGTATATATGAATATTAGCACTAACTATAGACTTATATATGTTATTATATTTGGGGTTCAAATCAATGTTATAAAAAAGATTACAAAATAAAGTAACCCTTAAACATATATAAGATAAAAGGAATTCCAATTTTAATGATAGTAAGATCTATATCTATACTTAATATATAAAGCTGAAGAGTTTGTTTGTTTGTTTGCTTGAACGCGCTAATCTCAGGAACTACTGATCCGTTTTGAAATATTCTTGCAATATTATATAGCCCATTTATCAAGGTCTATATATCATCACGCTAAAATTCAATCAATTTTTTTTCCTAATTTTAGGCGCATAAAGTCTCACGCACGTCTAGTGAAGTAATAAAACGTAAACGTTAATTATGCAACTTGGTTACTTTTCTCAAAACGCATATTTTTTTTATGTTACAAGGGGGCAAACAAGCAGGCAGTAGGCACCGAAGTGCCTACCGGCGCCCATGGACATCTGCACGACCAGAAGGCCAGCAGATGCGCTGTAGGGAAGAAGTCAGCAAAGCTGAAGTAGGAATGGGCTAGGCATGTGGCTCGAAAGGACCCGCAAAGGTGACAATATCGTGATTTGCTGAATCCCACACCAATGGCCGCCGACGACCCGACAGGCCGAGGAAGAGGTGGCGCGACGATATGGATACCTTTGCGGGGAAGTTATGGATGTGATCGGCCCAGGAAAGAGGAAGGTGGATCAAGAAGGGGGAGGCCTTTGGCCAGCAGTGGGACACAATAGGCTAATAAAAAGAAAAGTTTTCGAGTTATGAATGCTACAATAAGGCATTTTTAAGCATTACCCATTGTTTTCATAAGGTATTGGATATAACAGGTATTATCAGGATTTCAAAGCCAATAGTAGACCAATAGTGTGAAGTCACAAACCTATTAGAATGGTGGGCTTACCCATTGTGCCTACCATGGTGGATCCGCGCCTGTCTATAACCAATGTTTACAAAATAACTTTGACCCTGATTCTAATCTAAGTTTAGTAATATATAAAGATTGATAGTAGAGTGAATTTTCAGCTCATATTAAACCTAAATTAGAGCCTCAATAGCTCAACGGTGTAAGGTATGGACTGAAATCCGCAAGGTACTCGATTCAAACCCCACCGCCGTTGGGGTATTGTCGCATCTACTCCTAGTCCCCACAGTCACATCCTCTGTACTCTAAGCGGACCGTATTTAACCGGGATAACATAGGGGAGAAGATGAATTGTACGATGAAACTTCTTTCCTCCTTGTCACTGGTTGTCACATTATCGAAACTCCCTTGGTGTCACATCACATAATCAAGAAAGCACAGTTTCTTTAAATTATATTATGTAGCTATTAAAGACAAAAATATAATTTGATACGTGACGTCACAAAGATTTCGACCCCTTTCCCCTTTAGCGTGTGACGTAATTTATGGCCATTAACCTACCTGTTACGCTGTTCAGTGTTGGGGAACGCAACCACATCCCTGATGTGGTAAAAAATCTTACACCTGTCTCTAACGTATGAACAAAGAGATTCTACGCACTGCCGATATCGTACAATGAGATCAAATTTCCGATTCGCGTGTAAATATTGGTCGTTTAATCGAGATTAATAAAAGCCTAGTGTCGCCTAAGAAGAAGGGATTCGTCTGGGGCCTAACACAAACATTTTCATCCTATGTAATGTCCACTAGTCGACCTACTTGATGAAAGTGTTCATGCTAGGCCCACTGGAATGTTCGTGTTACGACCACTGTCATGTTCGTGGTACAACCATTGTAATGTTAGTGCTAGGATCACTAAAATATTCGTGCTAGGCCCCTAGTCTTTGAATTAGAGCTCTATAAATTTATTTAAAGCCATCTTAACTCGCCCTACAGCCACTTCCTTTGGACCTTAGTACTAGACCAAGATTAAGATTCTATAATATCCTGGTCGATTTCGGCACACGGCGATTACGTCAAAAACTTCGTTATTGGTGCACTCGCTTATGGCTCACGTATCCGATCTTATTTATAAAAGAGCGTTGCGGGCATGCAAGGACGCCATTACGGTAATTGTAGTCGCAAGCCACAGTTTGACCTCTTCAGGTTTTGCATCAGTTTGACGGGCTGTTACCTCATCACGTCTTGCATTAAGCTTCGAGCAGAGACTAGTTTCATGAGTCTCAATTTTTGACTTGACCAACTAATCAGACTGAGAAAACGCTTGGCCGAAGAAGGAGACTAACGATGAAAAAAATGAGATCATAGCCACACAGTCCATGTTACTGTGTACATCAGGGATTGGGATAACGCTGGCGTTATCCCGATCCCTGATAATTCTTCTTCTTCCTAGGAAGTATTCATTTAAAAAAGTGGTAAAAAAATGTACGTTTCAAGAAAAAGCGAACGAAAAATATCACCACTGGGGAGTCTAGTATCATGTATTGAATCCATGAAATGCGTATCCGGTACGATATCTTTTACACCCTGTATGGCTCCATAACAGGGCCCTTGCTGTTCTTAACGTACATAAATAACATTTGCGATATTGGCTTGCATGGTCATATATCATTATATGCGGATGACACTTGTCTGTTTTATTTTGGCCCTTCTATACATCAAATAATTTCGAATGCTCAAGAAGATTTAGACAAATTATTCACTTGGTTTCAATATAATCTTCTCACAATAAATATATCAAAAACATGCTATGTCATCTTTAAGTCCAAAAACAAAATTATTCCTTCCCATGACCAACTAACAATTAATAATATCATTATAGAAGAGAAACCCTGCGAGAAGTACCTAGGTCTTAGAATGGATAGCTGTTTGACGTGGAATGCCCAGATTGAACATTTACGAACAAAATTATCATCCCTTACTGGCTCACTCCGACGAATCGTCCGATGTATTCCTCGCTATATACGCTATACTATTTACAACTCTCTAATCAAACCGCATCTGCTTTACCTCATAGAAATATGGGGCAGCGCTGCCAAAACGAAATTAACTAACCTTCAAAGATTACAAAATACAATTATTAAAATTCTATTCCACTATAATTTTCTTACGCCAACTACTAAAATTTATAAAGAGACTAAATTATTGACCATAAGACAATTATACATTTATAATACATGCATTCTGGTGATATTGTTGCAAACCCAGCCGACAAACTGGAGTTATGCACAATGTTCATACTTACACAAAACCACAGACATATACACAGACACACACAACATTCAACTTTACCTTGTGTTATTATTATGTTACTTTTCTTTTTAAATTAAACGTATTATATAATGTAACTCGTTTCTAGTTTTAGGGAGGGCACTGGCTCCTGAAACACAGCTTACGCTAGTTCAGGAGTCAAGGACCCACTACTTAATTGCTTGCATAATTTTTTTTTTGTTCCTTGAATAAAGCATCTTTAATCTCTCTTTCATTTCTTGTCTGTAATATTTTTTAATAGGTTAAACATTGATTATAACTAAACTTCAACGTACTGTTTAAGTATAGGTTACGTATATATATTTTTATTCTGTTAATGAAGTTATCAATTAATGAAATTCAACAAAAACCCCCAAAAAATTCAGTGGTATAACTCTTATGTTGGCAACACTGAAAAATAATCTTTGTTGTTTTGAACTCTTGGAGAAGATGTTGATATCAATTTTATACAGATTTGGCTTCGTAAACGATGTTACCGTCGGCACATTTCCGAAATAATGAGATGGGTTGTATATTTGTTATTTAATATTATAAGTAATCATTGTTAATAAAAACATGATTGCTATACTTTATTTATGTTATGTGATTGATGAAGCTATTTATTGTAATTGAATGTTTAATGATTCTGTTAATGTAAAGGGGGTCCCGAGGATCAATGTTTTATGATTGTAAGCATAGAGAAAATCAAGTCGCGTCAATTCAAACTATGATTGTGTTGGTTACTGTACTTTTGCTAACGACTCTATTAAAGTGGTCTAACGTAATTGGTTTTAATGTTTCTGCCCTGCGAATAGATGGGATAATAGTCCAGAATAATAAAAAAATATTTAGATCTACTACTATTAATATAAAGGTGAAGAGTTGGTTTATTTGTTTACTTGAAAACGATAATCTCAGGAACTACTGGTCCGATTTGTAAAATTCTTTCAATTTTAATTAGCCCGTTTATCGAGGATTGCTATAGGCTATATACCATCACGCCAAAATTGAATCTAATTCTATTACCTAATTTTAGGCGGACGAAGTCGCGCGCAGAGCTAGTATAAGCTGTAAATGGCCTATATCAGTACTTTCCACCTTATCAAAAATTTTTGAAAAAACTTCTGAATAAAAGATTAATTAAATATTTAACTGATAATGGTAGTGTAAAAAACAGAAGTGGAAAATCAACTGAGGACGCAGTATTAAACCTTACTGACAATATAGCTAAAAATTTTGATAAAAAACTTACACATATAATAATTATACAAATACCATTAAATCTTTATAATATCATTTATAGTTATTCTTTATAGCGCAGATTTTTTTCATGACACTGCAATGGATACAGTTTATTCTCTATATTTATGTGATTTGACGTAATTTGATAAATAAAGGTGATATTAATTCTTTGAACTACTTATTTATAGAATACTATATAGTACTTTATAGAATACTATATAATAATATATTCTACTTTTTAATTGAATTAAGAGGCTTATAAAAACTTGGAGTATTCCTAGTGTTTATGAATGTCAACTTTGGATCATAATAAGGCCGTTCTATCTAAGAAAAATCATTAAAAATCCAATGTTACATCGACGTAATTTATCGACATGATCGCTCGCTAGCGAAATTCAATAAACTCGATCGTTGCCCGGGCTAACACACACGGTGTCCTACACAAAGGATCCTGATGACGGGACACGTGACGCTCTACTTTGTAACTTGTTACGGATAACCCCTCTGCTCCGAGGGGTAGTATCAATGCACCGTTCAGCGTTTATTATGGACTTACTCTAATCGAATAATCGAGTCGAATATTTGAAATTTGAGATGAAATTATCTGCTCTATCTCTGGTATATCTTACCTGGTGTAAATTGATTATACCAGAGTCCCAACATAGTCAAAGTGAGTTGTAGTTTCCACAATATATCGGACCATTTTAACTGTCTAAAGCTAGATTCGATGCGAATCATATTCATTACAGTGCGACAATATATCTCAACTTGACCACTACTTTGGTGCATTTCCGGAGTAATAAAATGAATATTACAACCAAATTCTTTTAAACAATTAATAAAAGATGTACTCTCATACATACGACCACGATCGTCAACCATCAATTTTGGTGATCCAAAAAGAGAAATTGCATTTTGAAAAGCTTTGATTAACTCATTTGACTCTTGTTTGCAACATGATACACGACACAATATTTAGTAAAAGAGTCAATTGTAAGTACGACATATTTAAAACTCCTCGAGTCAGGGACTGGCCCTAAAACATCACTATGTACAGTATCAAAAGTTGCAGTGGGCTTAATCCAAGACTCGGTAACTCGCAATGGTTGACGCGGTATCTTTTTGTGATAAAGACAAACAACACAATGTTGCATGTACTTCCGCACAAATTGTCTTAATTTGGGGAACCGAAAACCTTTTAAGATCAAATCCGTTGTCTTATCGATGCCAATGTGTTGACGGTCGTCGTGAAAAACACGAAGCAAACTAAGGCGATGACCCCTTGGAATATAACAAAAACCGCGGACCTTCGCCGATTACGTCCACATATTTGCGTATATGTCGATCGATAGCATACGTAGTTAAGAAAAAAATAATCAAATATTTGAATACAACTTCTATGATTTGAATAGATTGTATGAGGTGACGTTGCTATGGAATTTATTGTTTTGTTTGTTTGTCCGACACACTTGGACGGCTTTCAGTATTTATTACGTTTAACACGTTTTATAATTGCAGCGAGCTTGAAATCTTTACGTGTTACCGTTTTTACAATGGAGCAAAGATAAAAGGCATTGAAAAAGCTAATGGTGTTTTATTACGGAAACTACTAGTACGTTTTTACTCATTTTACTTTCATGATTATGAGCATAAAGTCGGTATTGAATGCATAATTATTCCACAATTTTCAATCAGATACATGTTAAGTAGAAGATTAATAGACGTGCAATGTTAATAAGTGGTATAGCAATTCATTTATCTGTATTAATCTTTATATATAAAAATGAATCGCAAAATGTGTTGGTAAGCGCATAACTCAACAACGCCTGGACCAATTTGACCAATTCTTTTTTTAAAATGATCGTTGAAGTACGAGGATAGTTTTTACGACGAGAAAAAAATCGAATAATTGCCAGGAAAACCCTAAAAACAGCCCTTTTCTTTTTACGACACAAACGTTTTCTAACTATAATTTAGATACTACTTAAATGAGCAATAAATAATGTTAATAAGGGTAAGTTAATTAGCTTTTTTATATGATGTTCAATTTTAATGAAAATTAAATTAAAATCCACAGACAATTTTGAACTAGTCTTAAAAAAAATGTTTTCCTTATTAAAATTATTTAAATCAATGAAATATATCTTAGTAACTTTTAAAGAAAAACGAATTCGACACGAAGTTTAAAAACGTGAGTTTCTTACTGTTTATAATATTGATTGTTTTCAATTCATCTTATAATCTATGATTTCCTTGAATTTTAGTTTAAATCGAATGCACTTAACTTAAAAAGACTTAGTTGTTTATAAATAATGCTGAATTGAGAAGTTTCTTCTTTGTTTTGAAATCCTATTGAAAGTTTAGACTCTAGAGAACCAATCAGAAATTACTAAATATCATATTAAGCATTGTGATTCTGCGTGGGTATGGAATAAAAAAAGACTTAGTTGTTTATAAATAATGCTGAATTGAGGAGTCTTTTCTTTGTTTTGAAATCCCATTGACAGTTTAGACTCTAGAGAACCAATCAGAAATTACTAAATATTATATTAAAGTTTGTGATTCTGCGTGGGTATGGAATAAAAAAAGACTTAGTTGTTTATAAATAATGCTGAATTGAGGAGTCTTTTCTTGAATACTTTTTAGGTATGTCTAATATTCCCTTTTCCCCTCCTACTAAGCTTAAATTAAATGCTTGTATTAGGAGTGGATGCGACAATACCCCAACGGCGGTGGGTTTTGAACCGGGTACCTTGAGGATTTCAGTCCACACCTTAAACCGTTGAGCTATTGAGGCTCTAAATTTGGGAATTTGGTAACAGTATTAAGGATTGCATAAGTAGGTACCAACAGAATATTGTCTTGACACACTCTTTGCCATTTTTTATTACATTATTATATCACACTTTTACACAGAACAGAAGAGATATGGATAGGATTATATAACATCATCATCAAACCTGTATGACATATTAAATATTAGTTACAAATATATAAAATGCATTTCAGTTTCAAGTATTTGATGGAGAACATAATGAGACAGACATATCAGGAGTATGTGATGTGCAGTACGAAACAGTGTCCATGCAGATCATCAGGAAAATGAAGGTAACAAATTAATGTATAAATTTTTTTTTTTCACTGTAGCAACTTTATCATGACATGCTTGTAACAATAAATATTCCCTATAGCCTAGTCATCAATGCTTTTTAGGTCAAAGTGGTTTCGCCTTGTCCCAATAATATAGTTGAGGTGCCCATCCCATCTAGATAAAAAAAAAACGAAGATTAGCTCGCCAATATTACAAAAGTTATAAACTGAAATAAATAAAGTTTTGGTTTTTTACTTATATCTCAATAGCTACAAAACAGATTCCTGTTTGGAGAATTAAAAAAAATTCTGATTGGAAATATCATCTCAAAAATAAATCCAAATTTCATCTGTTTGAGATATAATTTTGAAAAACTATCTGGATGCCATTCCATCTCAGGAATTCCATGTCAGGAATGACACCTCAACCATAATTATAGTAAAAGGGGTAAAAAGTTTCACAAATGCACTTTTTGACTAGGCCAGGGGTCCTTTTGAGTTGGAAGAGCCAAAAATAACAATTTACAAAATTTTTTGGCTCTTTAAAAACTGAAAACTTTTAAAAGAAACACAAAAAATTTTCACACCAATTTAATAAAGTTTTTGATACAAAACTAATCTGTTTATTCATAAGAAAAATATGTATTGTCCATATGTAGGTGAAAAAAAACCACTGTTTTTTTTTTTGAAACAAATTAGGGTATTATTAGGTAATCACCTATTTTTGTAAGGAACTTAAGGGACACAATCTCACATCCAAAGAGCCGCAGGTTGCCGACCCCTGGACTAGACTATTATTCAAATAGTATCGACAGTAAAATTATAATATTATCCAATTATGATAATGACTGAAAGATTCATGAGTTTAAAAAAAAATTGTATCCTCTAATAGGTTTTAACAAGACATCCCTAAACACATTTTTAATAGACAAAACTAATAGACAGAATTGTTTAATTAGCAATGAACAAACTTCTTCCTTGTATTGTAATTGTCATAATGATATTTATTGTAATTAGCTTTAAACAAATAAGTAAATTACTCAAACAAAAATTTGGGGTATATGTGAATAGTTTTTTTTTTTTTTTCGTGACTAACATATAGAATTTTAATTAAACAAATTAAAATCAGATTATTTATTTACGGAATTAAACAGATGTATTTTATGCATTTGTTGATTATAAGATTGACCACTTTTTTTTTAAAAATTACATCTCATTGAACGTTAATATCTACGAACAACTGTACTACCCGAATGCTTACAGATGCGTTGCCCGCCTTAGAAAAATGAGTACTCTCTCTTCACAATAGACGATGTCGTACGATAAAGTTGTTATATTTTAACGGTTATTATATTCAGTTACGTTGAATATGCGTCTGTGCAAGAAGATATCGTATTATTAGACAGCCGGAAGCATTAACCCTGTTTCGAAAATGCGTTCGTCTCGCCAACATCTACATACATTCATTAGAAACCCGTTTAATTCAAAATCAGAATTGAGTTTATGGAACTAGACGCGACGTCCGCGTCGACGCTAGACAATAACCGCCATCCAATCCGCAGAGACGATGCAAATCACCCGGATGGTCGGAGGGAGAGAACGAAGAGGCCGGAGAAGTAACAACGCGGAGACTGACTCGCTACACTTTGAGCGGAGGGCTGGATGCGTTAGACGAGTTGCATGCAGAGGAAGTGTATACTATGGGCACAGCGGTGGCAGGGGCGGGGCTCAAAGCGCGTGCGTGGGCGCGACTAACGCGTCGCAGCAGCGCGCCTGCGACTGTCGCGCTTTCTGCCACGCTGCTCGATGCGATCTCGCCGTTGGTGCGTGCTGCATCGCTGATCATCCCGCCGCCTGCCGACCTCAATGACCTGGTAAGTTCGATCTTACAGGCCCCTGTCAAAAACAAAATAATAATTTATTTATCGTAAAAACCATACGATTAGCATAATATTAAGAAGCCTTGGCTTCTGACGTAGTTTAATAACGTCTGTCAGAAGTCAGTTTCTTCCCATATAGTTTGATAGGTATTAAAAGAAAAGATTAAACATAAGTGATTGAGTTTGCATGTTTAAGTTTTTTTTTTTTTAATTAATTCTCAAAACGAGTACATTTGTATTATTGCTGACGATATATATTATAGTAATAATTTCTCGACTTTTACGCGTCAATGTATAGCAGATTGTGATATGACAATTTATGAATATGGCAAAGTCCCTTACCACCTAAGATCTTGCAAATAAATAATTTGATTTGATTTACCTACTGAAATTTTAACAGACAGACAACATAAGACAATGATTAAGTAAACTTATATATATACACAAACTTAATTCGTGACAGTAATTAATACTAGATAAAGCTTTTTTGCTTAAAGATTAGGTGGAAAACGAAAATGTCACGGGGTAGAGCTGCTAATTTAGCATATCTTAAACAATGACTATAAAATAATTTACGACGAGCTATCGGCGGTGGCTGCGATAACGTGGCGATCAGCGTGATTCGCCACGTCATCTGTGCCGCGACGTTCCACTGATTTGGAGATTTGTTTATACCTATATTTCGTTACGGTATTTCTCCGCAACATCGTCGTTATTATATTAAATCATCATTATATAAATTGGTGTTAAAATTTACGATTTAAAAGCTAAGTTTGCGTGGATTCCAAAGCGCCCTGCACTGAGGTCCGGCCCTACCGTTCACTCTAGAGCGGGACGACCGCTGAGTGCGCCTCCGCTAGGCGCGACTCTAAATTTAAATACATTTTATATTAAAAATATAAACAGGGCAAGTAAGGGGATTGCCGTAATAGGATCTCGTTCCATCCTAAAATTTACATCGGGCAGGCACTGGCTGCACTCAGAACAAGAATTATTTTAGTCAATCATCGTCAAACGCTTTTCATTGTAACTGTTATATTTTACATGATATTTCTAGTCTACAGTGTGTTGTGTAAAATTTGCTTTAACCCGACGACATAGCAAACAATATCTAACTTCGAAACTTTAAAGGATGCTATAAAAAATATCTAAATTCGATGATCGAAGATCTCAATAAGCTACGATATGTTTATAACTAACAATTATAAGTTGTAGCGAGTTAGTTGATAAATATAACAGATAATTTTCGTCCCTCCTCTGTACACGAGTATTTATCTCATAACCTCTGACCGTGACTCGTAACAGCCCGTTACAGTGTAGCCTATAGTTGGTGCACGCCTGTCGGTCCACTGATATTATGGGCGCATGTCGTGTGTAGATAAAATCCGCTCAATTGCATTATCTAGTGATCATGTCCAATTTTCTTTTATATTTTTTAAACAATAGTCTAGCACTATGACGTGTCTAGAGGTCGTAATAGACGATAGACACGACATATTGTTACTAACTAGCGGCCCGCACCATTGTCGAAGCTTCACACGGATCCCTAATTTTTTTGAAAATATTCTAACTCCTGTGTTCATCAGGGATAAGGTAGAATTCTAATGGTGAAGGAATTTTAAAATCCTTCATATAGTTTTAGAGCCTATTCCATTCAAACAAACTATAAAATCTTTTCACTTTGTAATATCCGACAAGTATTATAAACGCGAAAGTTTGTACACATGGATGTATATCCATACACCCATGTATGTTTACAGCGTATGTTTGACGCTCTTTCACGGAGAAACTATAGAATGGATTTTAACAAAACTTTACAATAATATAGTTTATACGTCGGAACAACACCTGGGTTATAAATATATTATATGAATTGGCTTATTTTAGAACATAAAAAAAAATAACAATTTTCATTATAGTATTGCGGTTGTCCATGGGCGTCGGTAGTCATTCATTCGGATTCGAACGTGAAAGTTAGTAAAACCACCGAGAATGTTCCTGCTAGGCTCTCAGTTTTACTTATAATTGTAGCAAATTTCGAAGAGTTCATAATTAAACGTACGTTTTAGTTTAATCTAACAGCTATTTCTAATATAAATACACATCATGTGACTTTTTGCTTTGCTCTGGATTGTAATATGAAATGTTGATACATATGTTCATACTATAATTAATATCAATTACTTCAATTTTTTGTTTAATATTAAATAAATATTATAATTAATGCAATATTTTTGCTGTACGTTACTTAACCGTAACAATATAAAAAAAATACTGTAACTTAACCAGAAGTTAAAAGTTTGAACCGTGAAGTGTGAACGTTACTTATAAACTTTATAGTTCTACCCTGGTATGAGTAGCACGAGCAATTCGAACCGAAGTAAATCATCCAGTCGACTTTACTTCGGATGAAAATTTTCAGGTTTGGCATACAGGAGGGAAGTCTTAATCGTGATACGCTTTTAATCAATGCTAAAGCAATCTTCGTTAACCCTAAGAAGGGTCCGGTGCGGGCCTAGTACGAAAATTTTCATCCTAAATAAAATCGACTCTTCGACTATTTAGTTACTTTAGAAAAGGTCATGCTAGTTCTTCAGATATTAATTTTTGCCTCAACGCACGTTTCGCTTCGACACCGAAGCATCATCAGGAGATAGACTCTACAAAGGTTATTCGTAAAGTCTTACGAATAACCTTTGTATACCTTACGAATAAACTTTTTTGCAGCATTACACCGATTTTCCCTCGTATTCATTCGCGGATTAAAGCAAAGTAGTTTAGCTTCTCATGCATGCCATGGATTTCCGCAAAGTAACGCCTGATTCTATCAATTATCATTATAATTCTTTAACGCATATTTATTTACTGACAATAATCAGACTGACAATATATACTGACAATAATCAGACTGATAATATATACTGACAATATTCAGACTGACAATAATCAAGTCTAAGTGGACAAAATTATCCCTTTTTCGCTGAAGTATAATCTAAAGTAAAGTCTGTGATGATTTCTTTTAATAACTGTCTTGTAAAAACGAAAAAATCATCCTCAATGTCGCTTGTAAGCGTGAATTATTTCTTAAAAAAATGATAGGGCCCGTTTGGTAGTAGTTATAGAATAATTGAAAGCTGGATTGAATTTGATTTGAAAAATTACATTTCAAAATAGCCGGCAAGATTAAATTAGGTTTAAAGATCTTTATTTTCCATTAAAGACATTAAAGTCACTTGCATGGAAACAAATTAATAATACATATTGTTTCAAATGAACTACAATTTAATCAACAGTTAATGGAAGAAGAGGATGGTGAGAAAGAGTTGACGGAACTGCAGAAAGAAATAGAAGTCCAGTTAGAAAAGGACAGTTCTAGGCGAAGACGGACAAATTTCGGCTCTACACCTCCTACGTTTGCAAACGGTGGTAGGTACTGTTTTTCTTTAAAGATGATAGGGGGGTCAGTTTAAAGTTAAATTCAAGTTTGTGCGGTTGCAACACTTGGCGTTCGTCCGCCATCTTGGAAAAAGGGGATCAAATGGTTTTATATTTAGATAAAGTTTTTCATTTACATTGAAAATAAATGAAAATAATAAATTAATTTGAGGGGGGATAATTAAATAATATATAGTTATTAAAAGAATTTTTAAATTAAAAATAAATAATGGGATAAAGTATTTTTAATAGAAAAAAAAAATAATAAGGAATTAGTATTGTGAAAGAAATTTGAAATAATATTTGAATAAAAATTTATTAAAAAGAATTTTTTACTTAATGTATCTTGTGTATCAAGAGTTTATTAAATAAAAATTTTAGTTAAATAATTCTCGAATTTAAAAGAGCTGATTTATTAAAAAAGTTTATGTGAAAAAATTATTTTAAATAATTAATTAGAAGTTATATGTTAATCGTTTTTAAAAATAACGCACTGAAAGAAGTATTCACTTCAAAAACACCACAGGTACGGCCGCAACCTAACTACGAAGGTAACACAAAGAAGTTCACTCACCCACTCAACAACGCTCGTATTTCGAAATGTCATCGAATCTACTTTTTGCCGACAACAAGTTGCGAGATCGGGATGATAATTTATTTTAGAGGTTACCGCTTTTTTACATATAATAATTGACGTTACCTAATCAATGTTACAATCCTTCCTGTTTGTCAGCGCGCCTACACCGCCATCAGGTCATTAACTATAATGCCTATCGATAAAAACACCAATGTCATTACTACATTAGACATGGTAAACAACACGTGCTGATAAATCTATATATGTAATAACAGGGCAACCTCGATTTAACAAATCGGAGGTAAACAAGAAAATATTCGTTATAACAAGTAATTCGTTGAACTGAGGTTTGTTATGTTGAGGTTAGGTTGGTCTAAAATTCGTTATAAAGAAGTAAAAGAATAGTTTTACGAAACATGTCGCGACATGAATCACATACTATAAGATTAAGAGTCATATATTGGTGAGAACTTTATATAAAGGTTTTGGGTTGACAAAATTCGTTAATTAGAGGTATGAATACTTTTCTTGATAGTTAAAAATTCGTTATAAAGAGGTTGTTCGCACTTTAGACTCGATTAGTTCGTTAGACATTTATCAAGCTCGTCCCGCTATCTTCTCCATCATCAGTATGTATAACATTTAAAATGTTTGCTCGTTTATCTATCCGATTATTGACTCTTCAATTTCAGAATACAAGTACGAAACAATTGTTTCGATTATGATGGGATTTGCATTGCAATGTAATGGAGATCATAGAGATAGGATAATTGTTATCCCCGAAACATTTAGTCTTTTGTAAAAATTATAAAAAAGTTCAAAATAAGCAAATTTAAATTTACTTTAAGATAGTAGTTTAAGCCAAGTTTAATTTTAAAAATGGTCAAGAGCCTGGTCAAGACACGCATAGAAGGGTTCCGTATCTAATACGCTATGAACGTATTTGTTAAATAACTTCAAAAGTTGTTGTCAAATTTCATTCAGTGTAATTTTTCTTATCAGTTTTTAGCATGTTCTATCAACATGGAAAATTTCATGTCTCTGTGTCTAATGGTTAGGAAACGCTAGGGGGTAAAGCTTACGGACAGACTGACGGACGGACGGAGAGACAGAGCGAAATTATAAGGGTTTCTTGTAGTAAGTACTACGGAACCCTAAAAATAGTAAATCTTATACCCAAAGCTGGCCCGATGTAAATTATAGGATGGAATGAGATCTAATTGAAGACTACAAAGTACTACAAAACTTTGCTATACAAAGTCCCCGGCCACACTACATGATCATTGAAATGATCATTCAAATGAAGCTATGTCTGGTTCCGGCATTATACACATTATTCTTTTAGTGACGTTTTTGTTACGATTGGTACATTCTAGTCTAACTTAAAAACTAACTACGAAGTAACTTACATTCAGTCCATTTTAAACATCACAACAATGTCTTTGAGACTTAAAATAAATAAATAAAGGGACAGCGTCTTACAAACGCAGTCGCCGGAATATCAGTTGCTGCACTTTCAAATTTCGCCGAAATAAGCAACTAAATGGCTCCCACGTAAACTGTTGTAACCCCAAATTGCGTTACAGACAACTAAATTGTAATATAATCATCACTACTTAATATATTTTCGTATAGAATAATGTAATCGTCATTATTGAATATATATTTGTAATTTGTATGCAAATATATATTAAATATGACGATTTTACTTCAATTTACATATTTATGACGCTCTATTAAGAAGTTGGTAATTTGGAGTTACGATTATTTACGCGGGAGGAACACACTATTCTAAAAGATCGCTATATCACTTTCGAAGCGCATTATTAATGCGACAAATTTAAATCAATTCGAAGTAGTATCTAAGTAAGAAAATTTACAAACCGTTTTTTGCGATTTCCCAAAAATCTGCTTTTTTGAGTTAGGTCACTTTGTTATTAAGCGTGTGAATTATAATTATAACTGATCACTTTCCCAAAGCAAGGGATAAAAACAAAGTAAGAAAATAGGGATTCCCCTAGCAAAATAAAATAGCAAAGACGTAAACAACGCGCTATTTAAACACTTGTGTTTCTTGTCAAAGGAAATTAAAATTCAATAAATATTATTTATTACTTAACAATAATTTGAAATATAATGAAAACGTGCAAATTAAATAATAAAAAAATAATTTAAATTAAATTGCACAGACGATAACAAGACTATACGTATAACAGATCAGAAGTTGTATAATACATACAAAAATTGTATAACATACATTACTCCCACAAATTGTAGAATAGTGGAATTTTTTCCAAGTAATTTATTTTTCTTATTAAAACAGTCCTAACACCTATAATACTAGATAAAATAAATTAAGGCTTAGGGAGTAGCTCATCGTAAGGGATAGATTTAACAATTTTGTTAGCAGTGTCTAACAGTATTTTTGATACGGTCTTTTCGAGGTAAGGCTGCATGGTTTTCAAGAATTCACCTCTGTTTTGATGTATGGCTTCGTTCGTTGCGTCTCCTGCGAAAATATAATAGCAATTTTGCATCCTTCTTGAGCCCCAGCAGCCACCGCGCCATACATTTGAGGCCTTCCAGCTTGCAGCGGGTCTCCTCCGGCAGCCCCTCCTCTTCGCACCCATTCCGTTATATTAAAGTTCCAAAAAACATTAAAAGGTTAATATTTAAAACACATTTCTTCTATAGAAATAATAAGAAAAAACTTTTCATCTCTTATACAAATGTTTACCGTTTTCCTACAACTTTGATAAGCTCTCTATTGTAGCCGAAGCAATTGCTATCTGACCTCTTTAACCCAAGGGTGAACTAATTGAGTTTCTGTCTCAATATAAACATACATGTACATTATAAACTAGTACATTCCCCATTATATAACTAGCTGTGCCTGCGGCTTCGTCCGCGTAAATTTCAGTAAACAAAATAGATTCCATTTTAGCGTGATGACATATAGCCTATAGCCTTCCTTGATAAATGGGCTATCTAACATTGAAAGAATTTTTCAAAAACGACCAGTAGTTTCTGAGATTAGCGCGTTCAAGCAAGCAAACAAACAAACATGATTCTTTTCAGCTGTATATATTATTACGTATACGAGAAAATAATTAATTAGGTTGTCTAATTTATTAAGAGAGTATTAATAGCGAAATTGCTTTCGTAACCTGATATTTTGCGACATGATACCGATACGGAACCCTCCTATTTAAGCGTGTCTTGACACGATCCTGGCCATATTTTATATCATTTTTTTCTATCATTAATTGTTCGTAGAAAGGTATCACGGCAGCGAGCTGATGACTGACTAATGGCTGCCTGACTTTGATTGATTAAGTGTTAGATAAAGACCTGTCAGCATCTAATACGCAAATGAGGAAGAAAATCGATTTAAACCGTTCACTATGAATGAATTTCCTTTTGATTTATTTCCCTTTTGAGGCACTTTAAGTTGAATTTAAATTTAAATATTAGATATTTACATATTAATACGTTAAGCGAAAACTTTAGGTACCATTATAAGAATACTGCGCGGACGGAGGATTATGAAATTTGGCACACTTAAAGAAAGACAGAAAGAAAAGCTTTATTTAAGAAAGAAAGAAGGAAAGAAAGAAAGAAAGAAAGAAGGAAAGTAGGAAAGAAAGAAAGAAAGAAAGAAAGAAAAGCTTTTTTTTGTAACTGCATATATGTAAAATATATAAAAGTACAATCAATAAACATTATAATTATATTTAAAAGTATAACAGCAGCATAAAAATAGGCAAAACAGCTCAGCGAATCCCGCGTGTCATAAGAACACTTTGACACGCAGCGCTGATTTTCAGCTGCAGCCCTTTATTTTAATGAGTCCCTTACGTCGAAACAGTCTGAAAATCTTGATCAACTTCTTATACTCTCTTGTCACGCCCAATATGTTACCTGTAAGCAATTTTTATACCCTTACAATCAAGGCAAATTAGTTTTTAGAAATTGTTATTTGTTATAAGCAATAATTACTATCCTAGTTTTTTTTTAATGTAAGTATAATTCCTATGTGTAAAAATCTCGCAAAACGATGTATATTTTTTTTATAAACATTAAATACACTTTTAACAATAAATAAGAGCATTACAAAAACTACAACAGTTTGTCGTTAATGCTAGTATATTGCGTTATTTGCTTAAATTATAAATAAAAATATGAAGTAAATACGTACAGAAGTTAATAAATTAAAGTTTAGATACAAGGTACAATAGGACAAGATATTAAATTTACATTCAAAACTTATTTAAATTATTCAAAAAATATTTTTTTCGGAATAAACTTCGGCACGAAACTTCGAAGAGATTTTGATAAAATATGGTCATTATGTGTAATTTGGTCCAACCAAGTTAATCCTAACTTGTTATGGAGTGTTCGGATTTTTTTTAACTTTTTATCTATCTTCTGACAAAACTAGTAAACTGGTATGTGGCCATCGCTACTATATATAAAAAGCTAACTTTAAGAGTGAAGTCAATATCATAAAAAAATCCTTACCTATACAGATGACACCTACAGTCGTGACGGGAATTGAACGCACGACCCCGGAGTGGAAAAAAGGATCACTGCCAACTGCGCCAACGGTTAAGTCAAATATTGTAAAAGATTCTCTTATCCCAATATATCAAGTGGCGATACATAAAGCACCTATAAATCTGTTTGTACGCGAACCTTCCTACTGTTTGACCTTTAACGTTGGACCTTTTTATCGAACAACCGTCTTTTTTGACCCCTTTCTTTCTCGCGGAAAAGATAAATATTAACTTAAACAGGTATTGGCGAGGTTTTATTTGAGAAGAACGTCACTTAGACCGAAAGAATAGTTCAATAAAGTCTCAAAAATTTTATCGTTGATTTATACGTGGAATGACTAAAATCAATAAGAATTATAGTACCGGAGCCAGACATAGCTCAAAATGTTTGTACAATTTGACCTTGAAGTCATCGAAGTACTAAAAAACTTTGTGATTTTACACAAAATCGCCGACCACACTACATGATCATTCAAATGAAGCTATGTCTGGCTCCGACATTATAATAATAATTCAGCTGGCATAAATCGTCTGGTCCGTTGGCGCAGCGGACAGTGACCCTGCCTTCTGCTACTGGGGTCGTGAGTTCGATTCCTACCTCGAGACTGGGTGTATTATCCATATGTATGTATTTATATATTTCTAAAAAAAATATTTATATATAACAGGCAGCTGTTACCTATAATTAAGTTGTCTACCTTAGGAACAGACGTCCGTGTGTCATATAGTCCTGTATATATTTATTTATTTATTTTTATATATTTAGTTGAAACTAAAAAAGTCGATGTATTGACTTATTTTTAGTAAAAGGTTCATTGTAATCTGTGTTAAATGTCTATCATATTGTCAAATTGACAATCATGACGTATCGTGTTTGCAGTGCTACCAATATTGATAGCAGTATGATGAATTTCTATTGGTGGTTGTTGTGGCAGCAATGATATTAAAATAGTGGGTGCCTATAAAAAGCGGTGTATTGAGTGTATCTGTGGTTATTCACTTAGGGGTCATCCACGAATTACGCCTTACGAATTTTGCGATTTTAACTCCTTTGTCACAGATTGTCACATTTTCTATGCCTCCTCCCTCTTGGTGTGACGTCACAATTTTTTTCAATTTTATGAATGTACTTAAAAAATATATCAACAAAAACAAGACAGCAGTGTCACGCTTTATATCAATTTTGTATTGAACTTTTTAAATTTTGACTTCACAAAGTCTTTGACCCCCCCGCCCCCCGCCTATTGTCACACAATGTCACATTTTAGTGATCCCCATCCCCTTCCTAACGCGTGACCCAATTTATGGATGATCCCTTAGGTCTTTGAGGCTATTAAAAACAAAGAGCAACCAACTACATATTTAATTCCAAAACTAATTCTATATAATAAAGTATAGAAACCAACTCAAAATTAAACCAAAGTAAATTTGATATTCGGTTTAAGCACTTTAAAACTATTATCCGCTCACGTTGTTCGCTTTTCCGGTTAAATTTAACGTTAAATCCTTATTAGTTTAACTAAAACCGAAAATAGGTTCAAAATTTAACGCGCGTGCCGAATTTCGCATTACACTTCATTATTTTAACAAACTTTTAGCTAGGTTTAGAGATAGTGAAGACATAATGATTCACTATTTTAGCATTAATGGTTTAAACATGAAAGATAGATATATGCGAGCGGGTTTTTTGTAGAACGAGTTAGGATAAACATTTCCTTCATACACTATATATACGTGTAGCTCTGTTTCTGCAGCGCACGAAATAGCTCACAGATGACAGAATTTTCTTCTACTTACTAGACATTTATCGTTATATTTTGGACAACTCACAGAATAACTTTATAAGTTATGCCTGCTCTTTTGCCCCATGTCATGGGAAAAGAGATTCCTATTCTAGTAATCATTGTTTTTTCTAAAATATACATAACAAGGGGCATTGTACATTTTGTTACAGGGTATAATTTTACCAGACAAGTACGTGGATATGTTAAAAAGTCGTCTGCTGCAGAGACTCAGGTTGCTTGACATCTTAATCCCCGTCATCATAACAGTCTGCTGTCTAATACTGGTCCTGGGCATTGCGATAATAATCAGAGCAAGAAGTGTCAAGAAAACTCAGAACCCCGCTGCAACGCCTAACGGAACTAACACATCTTAAATTTAATTTAATATAAACAAATGTCAAACATGTATGATATACATTGGTTAATAGATGTAGTATTAAGTTTAAGGTTATTAATAAATGAACAAGTGATGTGAAACTTGTGCAATAAACATTCTTTTATTGCTCACTCGCGAATTTGGAGTTGAATAATTTAATCGGAACTCACCTCAGTATTTGAACGCATCTGACCTTTCAGTGTTCTAGCAAAGATAATAAAACGTTTTATAACAGTGATTATAATTAGGTTTTTTTTATTACTTGGCGGTATTTTTTTATTTTTATTTTGTATAAGTAGGGATCTACAAAGTATTAAAAATCTTACCGCCATATCTAGTAGATAGTAAAGGAAATTTTATAGATATATAAAATTTTACATTGGAGCACCTCTGAAATATGGTCTACCAAAGAAAATCGTCAAAATCGTTGCATAATTAACGGAGTAATCGCGTAGCGCATACAAAAAACATCATCATGCAGGCCAATTAAGAACCTACTACTTTTTAAAGTCGGTTAACTAAAATACAATAAAAACATTAATAAAATTAATTAGACACGAAAATAGCATCGTCGCCTCACATCGCGACCGAAGGTGACGCGTCCCGGTTCGAGGGAGGCATTCAGTTTTACTCAACTAGCGTTTCTAATATTTTCACGAAGTAATTTTGTAAGTGTTACAAAAGCTATTATAATATTTATTTTTGTTTTATTTCGAGTAGAATAATTACAAGAGATGTTCGTTAGTATTTAAAAAAAAAAGTATAACATGCACTCTTAGCGGAATAATCGGAAAATTAAGGAACAATTAAAATAAGACGGATAAATCAAGTTTATTCTAGTACTATGTATGATCGTAATAAAATTGGTGATAAATAGGCTACGCGAATATTATTTTCCAAAGTTATTTTCTAAAAATAACAATAGTTTAAAATTTTTATGTCAAATTATTATTTTTACTCATCCACTTATCTTACCGACAGTAATCCAACCGACTTCGACGTCCTGCAGAAAATGTGTTAAAAGAACATTGGAAAAAAGTTTGGAAAAGGATGCGTTAACGGCTCTTCGCGAGGGGTCAACGTACGTTTATACCAATCGATTTGGAACAGATATTACTCTGAGCTAAGATCTAATCCGTGTTTCGTGGAAATTGATGGAGGAGGCCTACGTTTAGCAGTGGACGCACCCAGGCTGAAATGATGATAATGATGAAGATCTAATCATATATTATATATATAGTTCACACATATATAGTTACCAAGGACCAAATAATTACCAAACACCTTATACATTGACAAAGTGATTTTAAATATATCATCAAATATTAGGTCCTCGAGTATCTTAAGTGTCTCACCAGCCACTCTGTATAATCACTACTACTATTAGATTTTTTTTTAATCTAATTCAACCTATGTGTAGAAACACAGTCTTCTTAATTACGAGTAAGTTCCTAATCTTAGCCCTAACAATACCGTTCAAATTCTTAAAAAAAAAACAAGTCTTCGCCGACTATTTCTCTATGTATGCACATTTTATAATTGCCCATTATCACTGCTTCATCAATGCAGAGCCTAAACAATTGATGTTACCAGCTCCAAATATTGTCAGTCGGTGCAGTTTGTTTCGTAAGCATCCAATATGGGATTTCTGAGAAAATCGTCCCTAAATAGAATTGCAAAATTTTATGCTTCTTGTCATAAATGAATTAAAATGAACATCAACATTTTTGATAATTTTACCCCTGTGAATGGGAATTAAATGCTGAAATGTTTATGGACAGTTATTTATCTTTGAAGCAGGAACTGAAAATTATGGGATTTTCAGTGACGGATTTCCCGATAGTCCGAGCAGGCCCTGAGGTAGCGGAGGAAAAATTTGTTTTTTTTTTAGTAATCGCGCCTTCGCTGAACCTACGCGCCTTCGTGTAGAAACTCAACTGTGTCTATAGAGCATCCCGCAAGAAACATGTATAGCTACTACTTCCTAGCGTTATCCCGGTTAAGTACCAAGGTCCGCTTAGATTGCAGAGGATGTGGCTGTGGGGCGAGTTAAGATGACCGATTGCCATCTGACGTCGAAAGTTTCATTAATGCATTCTATTGCCTCGTTATGCATTTTCGGTGTCCCTTTGCCGTTTCAATAGTGGTCTAACTTTGAAATAGTGCTATTGTTTTGGCTTTAATTTAATTTGTAGATAAATTATTCGCTTCGTATATTTAACTTTTAATTAGTAAAGAGTAGATTGGTTATTATTTGAAGTTTTGTCACATGAACGGGTTTTGTTAATGCAATTTGGGAGTGGCCACAGTAATAGCCCAGCTGGATTGGGTTATAAAACAAGAACCATCCGTGTTTCAGTCCGTCTTTCTACCGTTGAGCTACTGAGGAATTTTAAAGCAGAATATTACGCAGAAGAAGTTTTATACCAGAAGAAATCGAAATTTCCGTATTGTGATAATAAAATTTTTGGTAAATTTTGAAACGGCACTCTTAGACAACGCTTTTAAATATCTTATAAGAAAATTGCTGTTTTGATTATAACTTGGAAACGAGCAAAAGCACGCGCTTCAATTGATTTCATAAATACACAATAGGGAACAACTTTCCTGTGTAATTTGTTCGGCAGCACTATATTATACTGTTAGAGGATTTTCTTTGTAGTAAACAAGCTTACAGCCCTTCTGATGATAAAGGGCCACTGCAGCCTATAGGCAGTTGTAAATACCATGGCCATATATTGGTGGGAACTTTATATAAAGGTTTTGGGTTGACAAAATTCGTTAATTAGAGGTATGAATACTTTTTTTTTGATAGTTGAAAATTCGTTATAAAGAGGTTGTTCGCAAAAAATGCTCGCATTGTAAAAGTATATTTTATATTGACTCTTATGGACAATTCAAAGGGATTACGAAGAATTTGTTAAATCAAGGAAATCGTTATTTTAAGTACGTTATGTTAAGGTTGGATTGCATTGTATTTTTAACTAAATTCTTCGTTGGGGAGGTCGTTGCTTAATCAGTGGACGGCATTTGAATCGATCGCTAGGTTAAGCAGTTCTCATACTCGTTCGAACATTGGTTTTCTAATTTCCAGCCTCCTCCGTGTTTCGGAGGGCATGTAAAACAGCGAGGCCCGAATAATATCACTCAGTGCCATGAATTGGGAACCACTTTTTTTATGTATGTATGTATGTACTGTTTTAATTCAATTTTCCAAAATAATTCTGTTTTTTCTTGTGTGTTGTATTTATCTGTGGAAACTTTACTGGTCAATGTATTAGTTTTTATTTCCCTTAAAAATAAAAAAAATAGAAAACCAGTGTCAGAACGAATCTAAGAACTGCTTAACCCAGCCATCGACTCACCACACCAGTAAATTTAAAAAAAAGTAATTCTCTATAAAGCAAAGTATGTATGAATAAGAACCTAGCCGCAATAAACTTTTTATTTTATTTTATATTAGCCTGTTGTGTCCCACAGGCCTCCCCCTTAATGATCAATAAACTTTATATAATTTAATATTTTTAATTTTCAAACAAACTAATTGTTCCGGAGGTAATAAGATGACCGCTTAAATATCGACATATATATTATATTCAAGCGATGGTTAAATGACCTTATTATCCAATATTACCTGTAAGCGCCGAGTTAGCTAACCACAACGCAAGATCAATAGTTCACACGAGTACAAGACGGCCCTGTTACCTATTAATAGACATATTATCCATCGCGTTATTAGGTATATACTTTATATATATCGTAAATGATATTTATATAACATCTCAAAATATAATTTTATTAATTATGTGTAAATTTTAATTATATATTTTAAAGAAACATGTTTACTCTAGGCCACTCTAGGCTAGATTAACTTACTCTACCTTTATAAGCCGCTTAAATAGGTACATACATAGTTATTACAATAAACCAACTGTTAAATGACCTTATTATCTAAGATTACCTCTAAAACGCCGGGTCAGCTAACCACAACGTCGTCGGATCAATAAGATCGTCCATAAAGAATGCAAGACGTCCGTATTACCTGTTAAACACGCTATTAGTTTTTTTTTTAAGTGCAAGGCATAGTTGAGAAACGTCGATACTTACGCATATTTTTTTTTTCAAAAATTAGCTACTGAATGATGCAAACATTCCATTTAAATCGTGAATATTATATTATACAGGTTATTAGCGGGTAGAAATATTATATACAATAATTAACTTAGCCTTTGCACGCTAGAAAAGTTATATTCCCAAAGTATTTGAGCTCTCTTAATTTTCACGTTTAAACCGACTAACCGTGGAATGCTACAAATTATTTTTTGCCTATATCTAACATCTACTTTTAACGAACAGCACTGTATTTACAACATTTTTAGTAATTTTATTTAACTAAGTTATGAATTTTCCATCATCGAGTTAATCTTATTGCTTAGGAAAAAATAGACATTTTTTTTCTTTTTGTTTCCTTTATATTATAAGTAGTTGAAATACTATACCGTGATACAAAAAAAAAAACTGTTCTTAGTTAAAATACTAATTTCTATTCCAGTTCCTCTCCAGTAATAGTTCTATTCCAAATTTTATATTACTCGTTTCTTGTACTCTACTTTAATTCTAAGGCTATTTATTACTAGCACAGTGAAAACGTAACTTCGACTATGAAAGTAAAGAGTAATTTATATCATTATAGTCATCCCCGTCCTGTATTCGAGACAAGAATAGTTACAAGGGACCAAAACGAAATATTGTTCCCCGAGGGTGTGATTTTGAATTCAACGCGTAGCGAGGAATTAAAAAGACGCCTCCCGAGGATAAAATATTTTGAAACTGATTGACACACATTATTAACCATCACAGTTGTAAAAAATAATAGGAGTTCCTACATGCCTTCTGACATCGGATTGAAAGTGAAAATAAGACAATTAATTTAAAAAAAATGTGTTTAAAGAATTTTATTTCTCAAGAACAATGTTCACTTAAGAGAATTTTACAATATATTTCTCAAATGTTAAGTTAAGAAACAAACATAGTGACTACAGGTATAAATATAATTATTCTAGACAGTACTCTTGAACGTATTTTTTTAAATTTCTTTTGAAAATAATAATTCTATATGTCAAATTGTAATGTCAAATTCTAAATTAAATAAACAATTAAGAATTTGACAATTTATGAAATAAATTGAAAAGGAGAAATGAAATTTTCTTCTAATACTATAGTAACACAATAAAAATTATTGTTAATTTGAATCTATTTAAGTGTTAATTATATTTACAATTTGAGAAGCGCTGTCCGTGTTAACGAGTAGCGAGGGTGGGTCCAGTGACCCTTTCGTTTGAAGCGGGCGAGCACTTACAGACATTAAGTTGTCTACCTTAGGAACAGACGTCCGTGTGTCATATAGTCCTGTATATATTTATTTATTTATTATATCTGGCTCCGGCATTACTATATGAGTCCGTTGAACGTTTTCAAGTATAGGATTCTGCTTCATAAGACATTTTAAAACATGGATGACATATATAAACCCTCCAGATGTAAACACTAATGGATCCCCGCTAAAAACATTAACTACCAAAGACGCGCCGTATCTTGCAACTGGGATCCATTTTAAAGCACTTAGCTATTTACGCAGCTATTTAACGTTTTAGCAAATATTAAACGTGCCACTTTGACTTCAATTTCTGACATTGAAGAATTTGATCGTACTAGAGAGCGTTTCAAATTCAAATTTTGCAAATTCAAATGTCATTTCATTTAATTAGACTTTTACAAGCTCTTTTGAATCGTCAAATATTTTAAAAGCTACCACTGATTCGGAAGAGTCAGTGGTAGAAGAGCTCCGAAGAGTTTACATTCCATTTGACACATTAGGTTTAAATAAAGGTTGTAATTTTAAGAAAAACTATATGTATTAATTTTTAGTTTTGCTTTCAAAAGCGGCGATAAACTGAGATCTGAAACTACCAGAATAAAAAGTATTTTACTAGAAGCAACCATGAAAAGGCAAGTACACACACACACACACACACATTTTACAAAAATAGGTTACAATCAATGCTCCAGGTGGGTTTGTACACCAATGATGGACGTCCACACCGTTCACAATTTGTACAATAAATTATACATCTCATTAGAAAAATCAAAACAGAATATATTTAATAATATATATCAAAATGGAAGTGGCCAAAAGTGTGTCAAGACAAGTTTATATAGAAGAGTTCCGTATCTGATACGCTATAAACATATTTTTTAAATAACTTCAAAAGTTGTAGTCCGATTTCGTTCAAAATAATTTTCCTAATGAGTTTATAGCATGTTCTATCAACGTGGAAAATTTCAAGTCTCTACGTCTAATAGTTTGGAAATGCTGGGGTGGGGGATCACCTTACGGACAGACAGACAGATAGATGGACGGACAGAGCGAAATTACAAGGGTCCTTCTAGTACCACGGAACCCTAAAAACGGAAGTGTTTCGATTTTTCTAATACCACCTCACTAATCACATCAGTCAACAAACATATAACTTTATCTTTGAATTTTTTAGCGAATGTGTATCACGTAATTTTTATTTTTTTATGTTACAATGGGGCAGACGAGCAGGCAGCAGGCATCGAAGTGCCTACCGACGCCCATGGACATCTGCACGACCAGAAGGCCAGCAGAATTCATTCTACACCAGTGCCATTTCGGTGAATCTTCGAACGATAATTAGCTGTTTACATACTTTTTTAATTAGCCCCTCATGGAAAATGGTACTACTTATTAGAAACTCTATATTAATTGAATTGAGCTCAGTCAAAATGAAATCTTTTTGAGAGTAGACTTTGAAGAGCTCATCGGTAGAAGAGATGGATTGAAAATCGCAAATCCAGTTAAGGTTCTTCGTCAGGACTGCAATTTCTTTTTAATTTTAAGTACTCACTTAATTGGAGGATTAATAAAAGCAAATATTTGAAGAGACTTCAAAGAGGCATGACGTTCTTAATAGGCTATTTGACTAATTATGAGATATTGTTTTAAATTACTCTTTATTAAGTAAAAGCACTTTACATTAATATTTCCCGAAGAACAAAAAAAATCATCTAAACATATACCCTACATATACCTTCAGCCAGAAGTATAAGCAGCTGAATGTATTTTTTTTATTTATAAGTTACTAGCGGACCCTGCAAACGTTATTTTGTCCGATTCAGTCACACCAAGGAGACTGTAATAGGGAGTAACATATCTGTATATCAAGGAAATGCTTAAATAAGGGTGGCGTAATATTGGAGACAAAATTTTATCCAAGTCATTCCAGTTATTCAGGAGGAGCAGGTTAACATGTCGTGTTAGACGTTACGCTGTATCAAATTATAATCGTCTTTTATATCTTTAACATGGTGATTATTTTTCGGGTCTAACGGTTCGACCACGGTTACCAACATGATCTTACTACGGGACCTCTAGTTTTGCTTATAAATCTATGACATTTTTTCTTAAAACATAATATTTTTCTAATTATTTAATCTTTAATTCATACTGTAACCTCTAATTTCCTATAAAGCTTTTTCCAATCCATCTTCATAAGTGAATGTCGAAAAATTCAGCTTAAGATGGTCTCAGTTGTTTTAATGGATAATACTTAAAGCTCGCAATATCCTTTTTTCGTAACACTTTCTACACCTGTAAAAGTTTTATAAAAGCTTACATCTTCAAGAATAATTAAGATCAAAAAACAACAATAAGTTGTTATAAAAAAAAAACAAATATTGATGATCACAATCATTAGTTGCTCCTTTATAAGACATAATCTTTAAATTTTCGTAAGTTCCGCTAGACCAATTATTGTCTAAGGATTTACTATGATAGTACTTGACAAAGATGTGTACCAGAGCGACCTGGGTGTTAAGACCTCTCACGCGCATTAATTGAGTTAATAATCCTGACCTTCTGAGACCAGTAGCCCAGTAATACTTAATGAATGCGCTCGCGATTTTTAAATGTTTTTATTTTTATATTAATATTTAAAAATGTATTTAGAATAAGTATATTGAATAAATGATAGACAATAAATAAAAAATGTTAACTCTCCAGTTAACCTCTTCTTAAAACTTATGCTCGTAGTGGGTATAATCTTTGCTAATATTATAAATATAAACGTATCTCTCTCTGTCAGGCTCTCACGCCTAAACCGCGGAACCCATTTTGATGAATTTCAGTATCGAGACAGATTGAACCTTGAAAAAAGACATAGGCAACTTTTTAGAAGGAAAATACCTGCACGCAAGAGGATGATGGCTGCCACTAATAACGCAGTTGATGTGGCTAAGTTCTGGGCCAACACAATTTACTGCTTGCCAACGAAATGCTAAGAAGAAGAAAACAAGGCGGACGAAGTCGCAGGTTACAACGAGTGTAATATAACACGCATATTACATTATAATACTTTCATCTGTGAACAATTGGCGCGCGTATTTTGCGAGCTCACGTCGCGGGTAAATGGTGTTTACGAAAATGAGTTTTGTTTCAAATAGTTCCAGAAACCTGTTTCTAATTACAGAGATAGTTATTTTATTGTATAAAGGATTGTGGATACGAAAACTTTTATTTAATTACGATGAGTACGACGGTGATGTTTTCAGGTAACATTGAGCTTTATATACTAAGTAATAAGTATCTGAAGGCTGCATACTTCGTCCTGTATTCACGGGAGCGTACGACAACAAGCGAGAAGAGACGCGCGACTGATCTAATTTGCTGCACCATTTTGTTCGTATTCACTGAGATGACAAGTTAATAAAACAGCTCTCAATACATTTTACATAGGGTTTAGATTGAGTTTTTTGTCTTATACGACCTTGTTTATATGCAGCAGAAATAGGAGCGTGGGGTACTAGCGAAATTCCTCTGCAACCTATGTTGGAAACACTTCAATATAATAATAAATGTAGTTGCCGACTGTATGCCGATTGGTTCCAGCCTTTTCCTACCTAGGACCTGAAGTTGACGGAGGAAAGGAAGATTTAATTTAGTGAAGGAAAATATTAACACTGTATTGAATGTTTCCACATAATTTGTTTCCCTTCTGAGCCTGAAAATCAGAGCTGTTTATCCAAATCAGAACCAAGTAAAAATATAGAAGGCTGTTGGTTGGAGAGGTTCATTAGACGCGGGATATAATATAAATAAATATAAACGTACCTAATGACGAACTCCGTAAACGAATTCTATAAATATCAATAAATAATATTATAGGTGTTTCGGCTTTACGCCCACAGCTACCATATTTTTTGTATATATAATTTTTTTATAGGTGGTTGATACACCAGAGTCAAACGAACTTTCTTGCATTCCATGCATCCCCCGTTCAGGTACCGAACCCTAACCACTCACAAAGAAGCTGAAATTAAAATGCGGGAAAAATCAATTTTACCTGCATTTGTTCGCTTCTACCAAACGCGTTGGCCCTTTAATTCTTGTGGAATACCAAATTTCATACTTTCATATTATAATGAAGTTAGAATAGGAGATTGTGCATTGATATGCCGATTAAATTTTATTTTAGCTCTTAATATACTCGGCAAATAATTTAAATACATTATCAAAATCTAATCAATATAATGACGTCGTTAGGCTTGCTGGCAAAAGGGCCAAACGGCAGAACGGTCACAGCCACTCATCTAGCTCTCTAGGCGTATACATCTGCTCTGGGAATGGCCGTTCGTGTCAATCCAAAATTGGGTTGCACAGTCACAAACGGAAGTGTCGCTTCGCTGGGCGAATTTCGACCAGCCGGTGATCTCTAATTGGTATATGAATTTCTTGTTTCTTGATGAAAGTCGTCAGTTAATTGCGGATATATGCAAGTAATTAGCGTTTCGCGTCCCCTCACTCATTTATTCCTAGGTGCAGACTTATCTTAACAAGGTTATGGCTGGCTCGTTATATTTGATCGATCGCCATTCGTAACGGCCAGAACACGAACGCTGTTTGGAAATGTATGGAAGAAATGTTCCTTGTTTGATTTAGCGCGCCGTTTCTTGTTTATCTGTTCGAGAGGTTTAACTGCGCGTAGTAAACTTGTGAATGATGAAGTAGCCGGGTCGTGAGCGTGTGTTTTATTGGGTACTAGCTAACGCCCGCGGTTTTGCTCGCATTTAATTTTTAACCGCCTTTTAAAAAGGAGGAATCTCAATTCAACTGAATGTTTTTTACGTTTCTTACCTCAGAACTTTCGACCGAGTGGACCGATTTTCCCATTCCTGTTTGGTCTAGTTTAGATAATTTGATTTGATTAATCTAGTTTAAACGTCCCGCGGATTTCGAGATTTCAACTTAGGTGACCTTTCGCTTTTATATATATAAATTAGTAGCGTGCGTTCAGTCTAAAAATGCATGCCCCTATAAATTATTCACCTGTACATGCAAAATAATTTGTAGAC
>JANCMC010013033.1:862147-903617 GCA_024363005.1 Charaxes varanes
ATTAGTAGCGTGCGTTCAGTCTAAAAATGCATGCCCCTATAAATTATTCACCTGTACATGCAAAATAATTTGTAGACGCAATATACGCAAGCTCATCAATCTCAATGATTTCATCACATCGGTTTCAAATCGCTGCACATACACATAGGCGAGCGTTGCAAATAATATTTAACTTCACAGTTTAAAATAATGGAAATTAGTGGAGCGACGTGCAATTTTAGACTGAACGCGCTACAGTACAGATGTGCTATTTAAGGAAGATATATTATATAAGGAAACGCTTAAAACAAATGCTCGGTCGTACATATAGTCGTATATAACGTTTGGCAGCTAAAGTTTAGTTCCGGGCTCAGGTGCGGAGTCCGGGCAGCCTCATTAATCTTCCCTTCTTATCCCACTACATTAGTTGCTAAGGGGGAGGGGGGCAGACGGGAGTATACAGCTGTGTTCCTATGTATACATTTAGTGTTTAATTCTGAATTGCTATTTATAATATTGGTAAATTTGTATAAATAACGTCCATGAGCGGTCCAAGGGCGACGTCCAGTTGAACCGTTTGCCGTTTTCCCCCTTCTCATGATGCCGGAGCCAGACATAGCTTAAAGTGTTTGTACATGTTTATCCTTGAAGTCCACAAAGTTCTACAAAACTTTGTACAGTTAATGATCATTCAGATGAAGCTATGTCTGGCTCCGGCATAAAATAATTGCCTTATCTAGAATCGCAAGCAGTTAAATCGACTCAAAGCGTATATTGGGACAAAAGATGAAAAAGCGGAACATGGCTTTGTTTTGTCACGTTTGGTGTGAAAATTACCATATCGTAGTAATAATAATCAGACTTTGAAATAAAAAAAGTTTTAACAGAATAGGAAAAGCCGTTTCCCAAAAAACACAACCCTGTGTGCCCGAGTCTCAATTGAATGCGAGTATATTTGTAAAAATGTTTTACTCGATACATCTTTACTAATATATAAAGCTGAAGAGTTTGTTTGTTTACTTGAACGCGCTTATCTGAGAAAATGCTGGTCCGATTAGAAAAGTACTTTCAGTTGGTGATAGCCCATTTATCGAGGAAGGCCGTATATCATGACGCTATAATTAAATCTATTTTTTTTACCTAATTTCACGCGTACGAAGTCGCGGGCACATCTAGTCTTAAATATATATGAAAGTGAAAGGTCACCTATGACGAAATCTCGAAAACCACGGGACCTTCAAAGATGGAAGTTGGCAAAGAGGCAGTTAATAGAATCCGCCAACAACGAATCTTTCGATAGGACGTTATTAATAACGTAAATAATTTTACTTTCACGAAGTCGCGGGAAACAACTAGTATGTCTATATAAATGGCCCCTATATATTCCCTTCTTTACTTCCCTACTTTATTAGATAGATAGATAGATAGATTAATACTTTATTGCACACAAAAGACGAAGACAAATTATTAAAAGTACATTTCATTTTAAAAAGTTATTAGTTAAGCGAGCTGAGGCTATTGTTTAGTTGTGTTCGTACTTTTTTTTTATTAATTAATTTATTTATACTTGTGTATGTATTTGCTAGGATTTTAAATTCTGAATTGCTATATAAAATGTTAGTAATTTGTCAAAGCTTTTTGTCGGTAAATGATTTTTGTAATAAGCTCATTGGCGGCAAGAAAAAAAGAAAAAAATATTCAACAATTTCTTTTGTACTGTAATATAAAAAAAAAACAATTTTTTATAGATGGCTTTTAATACATATCGATAATACAAATTTATACAGTTAATAATTTAAAAAAAAAATAGGTTATTATATATGAGAATATATTTGTTTGTTACAGATGCCCTTACAAGATGATGCGGCAATTTGATTACGTGAAGAAATGAAGAAGAATTTCAGCATCAATCCAAAACACCAACCAACTATGATTGGGGATGTGGCCCTCGATCCATTGGAGAAGGCAGTCAACACCCAGAAGGAGAGCCTTCTAGACCTAAAATCCCTTCTAGAAGATAGAGGAGACGTCGCAGACACTGGAGATGGCTTTAAAAGAAATAAAGTCTTTGAAAAAGACAAAATTAGCAATAATAGTCCCTACCGCTTAGACAATAGAGTTAATTGTAAATTTAGTGAAAGCAATATGAATTTTAGTGGGAGGTTTAGGGGTCGGTGCTGTAGACTTAAGACGTTAGTGTTTTTGGTGTTAGTGGCGTGCTTTGTGGATACCAGAATGCAGGCGGAGGCGAGGAATTCAGGTGAGTTCTTAATAGCCCTAAATTTACTAAACTTTTTTATTAATTTAGGTGTTTACCAGAATAGCTCGCAAATAGCGGAATTGTCCCCTACTTACTCGACATTTATCGTTATATTTTAGACAATTCACATAATATCTTTATAATTTATAGCCTATGTGTTTTTCTTTCTTTCTTTCTTTTTTTCTTAAATCGTGATAGAAATAATGTAAATCAAAAAACAGATATCAATCAAATAGGCAAAGACGTTTTCCAGTTTTAGCGAGAAACACCCTATGTTAGGTTACATACCGATAGCAGCGCTACCTATCCAATTTCGGTCCAATTTCTCTGCAAACCATCTATAAACCCATTGGAATACAGACAAAGTTTGATCCGGTCCAGCAGTTTTCTTTATATAACAAGGGGCAAACGGGCAGTCGGTTTACTAGAGTGATTACCGACGCCCATGGACAACCGCAACACTAGGAGGCTCGCAGATATGTTGCCGGCCTATGAAGAATGAGTGCTCTTTTCATGAAGGTCCCTAAGTCGTATTAGTACAGAAATACCGAAGGTGGGAATTGATTAGCAGTTAAGGAGCAGTAGGGTCATAAAGACTTGTACAGTGTATTTTTATATATAAAGATTATAGTTTCTACTTACACTCTTATTAAAGAGTGCGAGCAGAAACATGAGTTGACCAAAAAGTGTTGTGACACACTGTACACAGTGAACAGATTTTAACGTTTTAAAACGATTTCAACTGTATAAAAACTATAACCACGCGATTTGTAAGGAATTTTATGCATCGCACATTAAATCTTTAGCAATGCTACGCTTTTTTTTTTTGGTTCGGCTAATTGGCCGACAAAGTTTTTTGGATGATGGATCCCCCCCCCCCCCCGGTAGGATATCGAAAGTATTAGGTACAGAGACTTCAAATTTTCCATTTTAAAAGGACATGCTAAAGAAATATTTGAGGAAAACCCGAGAACAACTTTTAAAGTTACTTAACATTTGTTCATTAACTATAAACGCATATCAGATACGGAACCCTTCTATATAAGCGTGGCTTGACACGTTCTGGGCCACTTTATTTTAACAATGATCATCGCGTCCTTTTGTATATTATTCAATATTAATGCTTTTATAAATTAGTTTAGGAAACGCGATAAAGCCGAGCAGCGACTAGACAGTGTTATAAATCCAAAATTAATCATATAATCTCAAAGATACCTGCTTCAGTAATCGAAGTCGTCTTTTTAGACGCAATACCAAAATACGCAGTTCAATGTCTTTGAAAGCTCTCAAAAGGATTTTCTGAAGTACAGTCGAACAAGAAAGTGCTTCACCATTTTGGATGACAGCTCCTACTTAAAGAAAATTTTGCTAAGGGTTATTGTTAGAAATCAACGTAATGCATAACAAGCAAAAATAAACCTTTTAACTAATTGAAGTGCAAACGAAACTCGATCTTAGCGTGGTAAAGCAGAAACAAGCCTTAAATTAAAATTCAAAGAGTTAAAAGTTACTTAAATGCTTCTTTAAATCGTTAAAATATTTAACATTATTATAATAGTTTTTTTTTTATAAAGGACCGCTAATTGTATATATATTATTTTAGACGTTTGGATTACATTTACTATATATACACATTATTCTGATAATCTTTACATAATAAAAACTTGTAAGTTATTTCTTAATATATAACAATTATTATTGATATATTATACAACGATATTACATTACAATAATTCTTTTATATAAAATAACATCTGTAAGTATGTATTATAATAAGAGAGCAGATACCGTCAACAAACTGTCGATGCAGTTTGACGGAATTGTTCTATAACATATTGTAAAGTAATTTTTTAATTAATAAATAAATAGTAAAAAAAGTTATACTTTTGCCGTAGCATTCTGATAACAACCTAATTTAGTTTACATACCGACAGCAGCGCAACCTACTAGGTCCAGTTTCTCTGAAAACCATCAACGAACCCCTTAGAATATACAAACAAAATTTTATCCAAATCGTTCCAGCGGTTACGAAGGAGTAGGGTGACAAAGACTTCATTCGTTTTTTATATAAAAAGATGTACGTAACCACGCACATATGTTGCTATTTATAAATGTATTTTCAGATTGTCTAATATTCTCTTTTCCCCTCCTACTAAGCTTAAATTAAAAGCTTGTATTAGGAGTGGGTGCGACAATACCCCAAAGGGCTGGGTACCTTGGGGATTTCTGTCCATATCTTATACCGTTGAGCTATTGAGCTCTAAGATATCTCGTCTCTATCCATACCAATATGACAAACACGCATCCAGTAAAATAATATACATAAATATGTAAAATAGTGCCACATAATTTTAATAATACTAGAACTATAAAAAGGTAATAAAACTCCATCCAATCCAAAGAAGCACAAGGTTTCATGAAATGTTAATTAATAACAGTGGAAACTTCTTCAAATGAAAAAATAATTAACACGCAATTTTAAATCAACCACGGTAAAATTATCTTAAGGCTAACAGATGCTGTCAATGATAATTTAAAAATATGATGTAATTAATTACACTGTATTGGATTTACGAATAACAGTTCTATTCAGATTTTTTTTTTTCCAACTACAATGCTTGCTTTTTGTTGCTTGAAATTTCCCTATGCTACTATCACTTATTTTCATAAACATTAACCACAGAGGTTTAATTTCTCTCATTAACTTTCATATAACTTATATGCTTTAGATCAAAAAGATACTGGCTGCAAATAAAAATCGACCTAATAAATTCGAAACAACGATCTACGTCATATTGCACTACGAATTGACCCAAAATGCCATCTTTGTTGTCGGTCTCTTCATCACTACGATAACCAATGAATTCTGATATTCTTGATTCCTTGCTTTTTCTCTGAAATGTGGAGATTTATCGGATAAATCTTTAAGTATAGATTTTAAAAAGCTAGTAGTTCCTTAATGGCACAAATTTAGTTTTGTACCGTATATACTTCAGCAAGTCTTTGTTGTTCTTGTATATCAGGTCTAAACGTGATGATTGCTTCTCTCTTATTCCTGAATCTTTCTATAACAGCTTTCGAGTTCTCTGTGAATAAGTTTTCATGCTTTATTATTATTACTTAAAAGCTGTCATCCTTCCTGAAGCCCGATCCGAAACACAAGGAGTGCCAACATAACCCATATCCCCAGTAAAGTTTTAAGTCCAATTTCCAACTCTATCCCCCTGTAAGTGTTAATTTCAATAAGAATTGCAATTTTAATTAAATTCTGACAATCCCCTTGACTGATGTTTGTAAACTAAATTTTAATTTATCTGGAACTCTAAAAAGACTTAATGAAACGATAAGAGTGAAAAGATTACAAATCAAAAGATTAATATAATATAATATAATATAATATAATATAATATAATATAATATAATATAATATAATATAATAAAAAGCTTTTTGTACTTTCGTGTTATTACAAATTACCTAAAAATAAAAGAATAAAAATGTTATACTATTGTAGTATAATCCAGTTCTAAATCTCCCAAATGATCAGTAAAGTGCATTTTACGACTTTGAAAAAACATTTGTCTGCTGTTGAAGACATATTAAAAATAACTGCTTGTTACTTAGCATAAAATATATTCCATTAATACCCATTAGATGCATATTCTTACAAATTAGCTTCTCGTACTAAACTCCGTCGGTTATAAAAGAACCGTTATAAAGAGGTTATAAATGGTATTTTATTCATGAAGTTTGACGCCCTATCCTAGATTCTGATGAATATTGATCACTTAACCGATTTTTTATAATATCACAGATAACCCATTGTCAGACCCCATTTTATGTATTTTTAAAGGACAATCGTGTACGGCCACAGTTCGGCCAATAGCTAGTTTGTTATGAGTACGCAATGACTTTGGGTAAATTATTAGTTTGTCTTAAAATAGTTTCTATTAAAGATCACAGGAAAACTTTTATTATGGATTGAAATAAAACATTTTTGTCACGTATTCAATGGCAATTAAAACAATATTCATTTATATAATTTGGGCCATCACGTATATCTTAGTCTTTAACATCAAAAAAAATATTTCGCGTGCGGTCATAAGTACGTTTACTTCTAGGCAGAAGACTTCAATTGTAAAACAATTAAAAGCAATTACATTTTTCTAAATCGGGATACGGAGTAGGATAGGTCAACTGTTAAATTAAAGGTAAAATGTACCTGTGGCGTCAATCGTGAATATAGAAGACAACTTAAAAATAACGTTATAAAAACCAATGAAACAATTTTGTTTACTCAGATGTAATAGTCTGCTAAGCAATATATAAAAATAATAATATCTAAATCTGATATAAAGCTGAAGAGTTTGGATGTTTGTTAGCTTGAACGCGCTAATCTCAGGAACTACTCTTCCGATTTAAAAAACTGTTTTAATGTTTGATAGTTCATTTATCGAGGAAAGTAATAATATAAAATTATTACGCAAAAATTAAAGCTATTTTTTAATTTAACGCGAACAATGTCGCGGGCACTGCTAGTCTGATGTAGACTTTTATGAATTTAAAAAAAGGGCAAAACTTTATGACAAATTTCTTAATATTGTTGTGGAATAAAAAAGCAGAAGAAAAATACATAAGTTATTTACTCTAACAAAATAACTAACCGAAGCAAATAGGAACCTCAACGAACACGCAACATTAGATAAAGCAATAAACGACTTATTCCAATACAAGAATTTCCCGGAACCATCCGACGCCGGTGCGGTATTATTGCACACACTCTAACACAAGGTTCTATTTAGTAGGAGGGGAAACAGGAATATAAGACATGCATAATAATATTGGTAATATAATTTAAAAGACTTTTTCAAAAAGAAAAAAAAAATAGATATAACAAAGTATATTTCTTATAATAGTAGGAATATTTTTGGTATATCTAGCTGACATAGAAGTTTCAAATTAAGAATACAATTAGAATTTATTTTATACGTCAAGGAAAAACTAAATCTATCTGCAATTTTGGTTCAGTTTTCTAGATACGCCAACTGCATAAATAACTTTGTAACTTTGTATAGGATTACAAACTTACATTCGCAGTGAATTAATTAGTGTACTGTGTATATTATGTATTATAATGGAATAATAGAGAAAATGTAAGACTATAGACAAAAAGAAACGAGATGCCATCAAAAATAAAACTTGTAAAAAAAAACAAGTCTCGCAACTCTTCTGCCGTAAAAAGTTGTGAGATCTATGTAATTCCAAGTCGGTTAATATATTCAGTCCCCACTAATGGGACATTCTATCTTAACTCACTCGACGCCGGCGACCTTCGATATCTACATTCAACACTGAGATACAGCTATTTTGTCTTTTTAACTAGAATAAGTTTTAGTTAAAAAGACAAAGTCAAATGTAATAATTTTAATTCTTTATAGAACAAAGAATTAAAATTTAATATATACATAGCTTTAAATAATAACATAGTACGCAAACCTAAAGATATGTGACCGAATTTCGACCAGCCGGCTATCTCTTCTTTACATTTAAGGTATATAATACTATATATTTGGTTATTAAACAAACATGCCCCTAGCAATATATAAGTAGTTTTATTTCTAACTAACCTAGCTCAAATTGTATGTGCGGATTATTATCTGTCAAGAGACTTTCACTCGCGTCTGCACGACAAAAAACGATAGTTCAGTGATTATGGTGGTTGATGTAATTTTAATATTTATTGATGACAGCCTAAATTATTCTTTTTGACGTAATAAAGTCTTATTAGTAATTGAAATCTAGCTGCACGCACGAAAAGATGTCACGTTCCGCCAGAACCGAGCGTGCAGGCGAGAATTCGAAACAAACATCGCCAAATCAACAAATTATCGAATTTAAACCGGCTTTATAAACAAATTTTAGACCCAGTTTTTTATTTAATTACTTTAGATCCTTTTATAACATTTAGGGTAATTAACGACCGCAATATAACATACATTAGATCAGGTTGTAAACATAAGTCATTTTTAAATTATTCGTTAATAACTTTTTTGTCGAATGATCGTTCAATTTTTTTCTATAAACATATTTATGCTATTATATTAATGGATCACCTGTGGAAATAACTTGCCTAAACACCACCACTTCACATCAGTAGGTGTTCAGCTCATCGTATTTATAGGCCAATTAGTTCTTTGGTGTTTTTTGTAGGCGGTTTTCTTTTTATTTAATATATAAATATTAGTAACGAAGGTGTACGTACTTAGTTAAGCCGTCATTAAAAACCTTCTTCACATATACTTTTAAGAAACCTTCACGCAACATTGAACATGAATGAAACCGACATTGATTTTAATTTTTGTCAATGAATCAACAAACAAAAATGCTCAGCTCTTAAAATAAAAAGTGTTATATAATTTCTTAACCTTTTTTTTATAATTATCCAAAAAAAAAATTAAGATCCAGATTTTTTATCACATTTGTTTTTAATTTATACTTATAGTGTAGGTATATATTTTGAAGGTTAATTTTTTATTTCGTCACCTAACGTTTGACTTTGAATTCCAAATTCAAATGACATTAAATTCCAAGCAGTGGCATTGCTTTTTCATTGGATTAAGTTATATATTTTCTTGAATTAAAGATATAAATCGTTCAAAACTTCTTTACTGGACGGAATTAGATCACATATTAAGTAAAAATAACGTAATAAAATTAGTATTTCCATGAGTACGAATTATTGAAACTAAAATAGATAATCCTAAAGCCCCCTCACATACCGAAAAAACTAAAAAAAAAAATCTCCTGCCTGCTTACGATATCATCTTGCCATCGAGCTGGTGGTCTGCCTATGTTTCTCCGTCCTGTACGCCGTTACCACTCCAGTATTGCTCCCCCCAACGTCATAAATACAAATAAATATCTTTATTTCGTCCTATTTAGACACTAATTCAAGAAGTTTATATTTTAAATGTTACCAAATTGTTTAATTTTGTCCCTTCGTATCCCTAAACAGTGATTAAAAGTAAAAGGGTATCAACTGTCCTCGTCATGTTGGTTAATATTGGACAATTGGGACGGAGAAAATGTATATTTTGACATTTATTCTAATTGTCCACAGGAATTGAATGAAATAGAAGAAAAACGACTATGTATTAAAGAGCCATACAGAATAGTTGGCACATTTTGTGTTTATAATACTGTACTTTAAGTTGTCATTGTCTGTAAGCAATGTCCTGAATACTATTATTCAACAAAAATATTGTCTTTTTATTCAAAGAACGCTAATTGATCGATCATTAGAGTTTACATAAGTTTGCTTATACTGTACGGATTGATCAAAGGACCTAGCATGAACTTTTCGAAGCGAAGTATGTCGACAAGTCGACATTACTTACGGTAAAGTCGACTTGTCGACTCGAAGTCGAAATGTTCGTGCTAGGCCCACTGGAGTCAAGTGTTATCGTGTCACGCTTTTGATAAATGTTAATACAACCCGCGTTGACGCAGAAGGTTCTGTTATGGGCATAGCATTAACATTTTCATCCAAAGTAAAATCGACTTATCGGGTTACTACGCTTCGAAGTTTTCTTTACCATTGTTTAATATTTTTTAAAAGGATTGTCTAAGCTTAAATTGCACGAACCTTTCCCCACTAAGTCGCCAAATGCGTTACTTACCTTACCTTCAGTATAGTATCTAAAAAATGGCTATAAAACATGCAAAACAAGAAAATACGGTAGTGCCTTGTAAATCTAATTGTGTAGATAAAAACCAAGAGTGACTCACCAGCTATCGCCAGATGCATTATGAAGAAGTTCATTCTGCTCTTCCTAGCGTTGGTGCAGAGTAATGCAGCAATCACTGACGCGTTCAACACCACGATCAGCACGAAGAGAACCCACATCACCGTGAATTGGATCGACTGTGAACAAAATATGGATCAATACACCTCACACAAGCAGACATGAGAATATTCTGTGTAAAAAGTTGACAGTCTCCGACTAATATCTAAAGCTTGTGCTATTTGTTGGGCGCGTTGATAGACCAGCGGATATTTCAAACCAAGTCATCAACATCATTATCATGGCCGGATTCGACCACAGTGACTACCTGACTATAAATGAGAGCGTGGATCGTGTGGTCTTCTGTGACTAACGTAACTGATTTTGTGAATCAAAGTACGGACCCAGTCATTACCGTTCCGACAAAATTATATTATAATATTATCGTTGATGATCTGGCCTTCTCGACTCGATGCTAAACTAGAAGAGTTGAAAGCCAGATTGTGATTGTTTTTGCCTATGCCTGATAAACGAATAGCGAAGCGTATCTATTATTGAGAATCGCAGAATGAAAACCGAAAACCCGGCGGTCAAACCAAGTATTTAGCGTCAAGTTCAGGCTCAACATAGGTATTGGCATCGTGCTAGGATTTAGCTCGCTGTCTACGTCAACGTTGAGGTAGGAATCGGAGTTTGCTTTGTTTTAGCACTATATCTAAGATGTCATCACATCTGCATCCATATCATAAATTACCACGAACTGCACTTTAAATTATAAACAAATTGGGTAATTCCAATAACTTATTACAGCCTGTGCCGAATCCACGCTCCTACCAAACCCCTGATTTACGATAAAGTCTTGTCGTAAATTTCGAAAATCAATTAAATTATCCTACTCCACTAAGTGCTACCGCAGTCGAAAACCAATTTGGCTAAAATCCATGCGAAAATTTTAGTTTTCCCTCTACCGATACTAAAATAAGGTTATTCTCGGATCTTAGAAACCGTTTGAAATATTTCGATAAATATTTTCGCGTGATGATAATGGAGGTGTTTTGCACAACCGCGAAATGTCTTCGAGATTGTAGAAATTCTAAAGGGTATTACTTGTAAGCTACTAGATGTTTCCCGTAACTTCGATTGCGTGAAATTACGATACCTTACGAACTCCTCAATCTGGACTTATCAAAAAATAAATTCTTGTCGAATGTCAACTAACAATAAACTACCTACTTACTAAATTTCGTCATTGTACGTACGCGTGGGCATGTGTTATTTCTATGAATGCAAATTATTCGGATTAAGTTGCATTTTCATTTAACTCTTCTTCAGTTTTTGTGGCTCGTTAACTATCTTTTAAAGTTGGTCCTTCTAGTCTTAATGCACTAATATTGGCAAATTTTTATCTTATCTGGAAAACCTCTCTTCCTACCTTACCGATGTTTCTCCACTTTTTCTCTCTATTTAGGCGATGGATCTCTTTCCACTGTATATTTACAATGTATCAGTCTCATTTTAAATATCCTATTAGGCAAACAATCAGTTTTCTGTAGGTTTTATTTAATGCATGACGCAATATCTTTGCGCGACCAATTACCAATCTCTGTTTTTCCGTACCGTATCTTCTATAGTGCAAGTGTCCAAAGACGTCGATAGTCACCTAAAATATGACAAATCCACTCGCTTGCCTACGTACATTACAAACAAGAAATTTCGTAATACTGCACCTTTCTTAAATTCTATTTTAAATTCACGCTGTACCATGTCCGCATGCAAATAACATAAATATTGTTACAAAAAATAAATTTCACCCGGCAAACGGCATTGCACTCCATAAATTAAACCATATTGACAGCTCGTGCCACGTCGGGCCAAATCGAAAACTACATGACGTAATTATCGATGCGCCTGTGCGAGCGTTATTGTGGTCATGGCTTTAATTATACTAAAGATCGCCGGCTGGTCCAAATTCACCAACAAACCTTCTTGCGCACAACGACATATATAATTCTATTGACAGAAAAATAAAATTTGACAATTAATATAACGTACGGTTGTATGTGTGTAAATTTTGTAAATAGTTTAGCATTGGTGTGCCTGTTTTATTTTAATAATTAAAATATTCATATTGCATATTATTAATAAATATTACAATTCACAAAACTTCCTCTATATGAACTACAATTGTTCCAAATTTCGTTCTCCTCCGTTGGCGCAATTTTCGTAAGATGTGACCTAAAGTTGTGGCTTCAAGTATTAATATATAATATAGCTTTATTTGTATAGTAAACTTGTCATCCTACTGACACTGTTCCGACCGTTCTTACTTTTCCCCCGTTAATTATATCCCGCAAAGAACGTTCTTTATAAAGTTAGCCCATCCTTCTGACGGTTCTCAATTTTCAAAACAATTAACGTAGGAAAGAACAAAATTCATTTTTGATTTTCAATTCTACATCTTTGTGTAAAGAAACAATTTTAATTATAACTTCAATTATCAAGGAAGACAGTTATTCACGTTTTGATGAACTAAATAATGACCTGGCACAATGTTCACAAATAAGAGACAATAGAACCAATAAAAGTATCAAGCGATCGAAGAGCACCAGCAAAAGTATAAAGTGATAAAGAAGTTGGTAACATTATTGAGATCTTACAATTTGCATCCAGCATACTAAAGGAAATGGTATGCAGTTACATAAATCCTTTTGTATCAACAGTATGTCACGCCTCGTCGGTCTAAATCGAAAACGGTATTGATTCACCACGTGCGAGTGCCAAGTTCTATAGCCGGTGCGGCCGCTCGCGATGATTGTTTTAATGTTTGTCAACGCAGAAATTAATTGTTGCATTCAATTGTATACGTTCGCAACGCATTTGTAGTTTGCTTCAAATGAGTTTTACAGATGTTATGTATTAGCTGTGATTTTGTTCACAATTTATGTGTGCGTGTTTGTCGTAGAATTATGAGCATTGAATTTTATTCTACTATTTAGTGTTGCAGGCTTTTCTACTACAGGGAATTTAATCTTCTTTAACATATAACATTAAGTACCTAATAATACATAGAGCTAAGACGCTAAAGCGAGTAGTACTTATAGAACTTACAGTTCAATGGGAGACCAAAGACCATCTGATAAAAACGAACAGGTACTTTGACCTAACCAATGAACTCACTAAAAACGGTTATAAAACCAGCTTATACGCGGTAGAGGTAGGAGCAAGGGTTTCTGATATTTTTGAAGTTCCAACTCAAATATACTGATATTTTTAAAGTTTTCACTCAAATATACTGATATTATGGGTGGGAATCGAACCCACGACCCCTGGAGCAGAAGGCAGGGACTGCCCACTACGCCAACGGGCCAGCCATTATATTTACCTATAGATAATGATTTCTTTGTTCTTAACGTTTCATTTAAAGCTATCTTAAAAAATAGACTTACGTATTAGGCATTGTAGCACTTAAATGCATAACTAGTTGTGATGAAATAAGGTAAAAAAAATTGATTCAAATTTAGCGTGATGATAATATTGTCTATCGCTTTTGTCGATACATGGGCTATCTAATACTGAAAGAATTTTTCGAATCGGCTCAGTAGTTCCTCAGATTAGCGAACGCAAACAATCAAACAAACAAACGAACGAACGAACGAACGAACGATCGAACGAACGAACGAACGAACAAACAAACTTTTCAGTTTTATATATTAGTGTATCGATATACATGTAATAGATCACATTTGAAAGTAAATTACGAAATTGCAACTGTATGATATACGAGTCTGACATTTAACAAAATTCACTGACCCGCTAAATTTCAAATTAATATGGGCGTTTATTGGAAAATTGATTTGTGATTTTAATAATGGGGCGTCTGAAGAAATAAATATAGAATAAAAGTAAAATATTAAAAGAACTTTAGCCCTTTTCATTCATCATCAAAAACAAATCTTCTAGCTATTTCCAAATGTAAGGCCATCAAGAGGTTTAAGAAAAAAAGCTGTTATTTATTATTCTACGTTATCGCCGTTTATGATAACACATTATCCCTTTTCATCTTCACTAATCTTTGCTCAATTATATTTTTTAGAAGGCGTACAGACATCCACTCTAAGACAAAGCAAACCTTTTCTCCTTTTTATATATTACTAGTATTACCCGCTACTTCGTCCGCGTAAAATTAGGTGAATAATTTTAGCGTAATGATATATAGCCTAAACTTTCTCGATAAATGGGCTATCTAACACTGAAAGAATTTTTCAAATCGGACCAGTAGTTCCTGAGAATAGCGCTTTGAAGTAAAGAAACAAACTCTTCATATATTATTATAAGCAAGAAGCGAAAAAGCGAACTGTTCACCTAAGTAATCCCTTGATAAAACACCACCTAAGGTCATCTGCACAGCCGGAAGCTTTGCAGATCCTTTGCCGGCTTTTAAAGAGGGGTTTATACCACTGGCAACTCTCGCAAGCCTAACGAAATGCAACAACAATACCATCAATTGACTTCACAATGATCATTTATGACTGAGAGGTAATGGCCAGATGGCCAGCCCTTATGCCTTCTTCGTGTGTTGCAACACTTTAAGGTATCTTTAAGTTTATAAGAAAAAGTATGAATATATATTCCATATGTGATTTCTGTCCTACGTTCTTATGTTTTATTTTTACGAATATAATTTTTTACACCTTAAAATATCTTTCATTTAAATAATATAACCGAACATTTACTCTTATCATGTTTTGTCGAATTAGGTACCTTTTTAGGGTTCCGTAGTACTACAAGAAACCCTTATAATTCGCTCTTTCCGTCCGTCCGTCCCTCTGTCTGCCTGTAAGGTTGTCGTCCCCTTGCATTTCCAAACTATTAGACGTAGGGACTTGAAATTTTCCATGTTGATAGATGATGCTAAAAACTCACAAGGAAAATTATTTAGAACGAAATCGAACAACAACTTTTTAAGTTATTAACAAATACGTTTATAGCGTATCATATACGGAGCTCTTCTATATAAGCGTGTCTTGACACGCACTTCGCCATTTTATCTAGAAAAAAAATCCAACGTATTGAGAACCTCTTTTGAAGTTGGTTTAAAATCTGAACATAAATCAAAGTATCTTATTAAGGCCTGTTTGACAACGGTGTCCACTAAGTTATAAGACGTCCGAAAACATCCGAAAAAATGGATTTATTGTGGGCCTAGCACGAACATTTTCATTCTAAGTAGAGTCGACTCGCCTACTTCTTTCGGTTGGAAAAGTTCGTGCTATTCCCTCTGAAGTTACGAAAAGGAGTAATAAACCTGTAAAAACTATTTTAAAAAGTAGGTAACGAGTTTCTTGCTAGTTCTCGTGACTCAACTTTTTTATTTAATTAAAATATTAGACGATTCAAAAGATATTAAAAAGTTCTGTATGAATAAAACATCTTTTCTGTCAAAATACATCTAATACGCAAAATTTCAACACAAAATATTTGCAAAATTTCAGTTTTTTTTATTTATTAAATTTAAGCGCCACAGGCATGAGGCCCGTGCCAATTGTTATATTATAATTATCTTTTAATTTTTTTTTTTCATATTTTCTCTCTTATCGTTTTATTAACTTTTTTAACACTTATAGGGGGACGAAGATGATAAACGGACCAAAAAGCAAAGCAAAAAAGAAAGCATACCTAGCAAAGTTTTAGGTCCACTTTCACAGTTGGCCTGCTCTACATTAGAATAGAGTACTTTTGCCATGAGTTACTTCTTCTCATTTGCTTTCAGTAACTGAAGATCGTGCCCATCCAAATAGGCCCTAATGAAGAGTTGTACCAGCCTCTTCCAAGTCTCTGTCTAGTACTATTTCGAGGGTCGTGCATAAATACAATAAATACACAAATCTTTTGGAACCTTCCCGAAGTAAGGGGAATAAAACAAAACAAACAGATGGTTCAGCCATTTTTGAGTTTTAACAAACAGACAGGTAGACCGACAGACGGAAAAGACAAATGTTTTAATTTTGTTTGACTGGCCCGTTTGCGCAGTTGGCAGTGACTCTACGGGGATCGTGGGTTCGATTCCCATCTCGAGTCTGGGTGTATTATCTATAGGTATGTATTTCTATATTTCTACAAAAGATATATTTGTGTAACAGGCGTCCGTTACCTATAACACAGGCATTAAGTTGCCTACCTTAGGAACACACGTCCGTGTGTCATATAGGCTCGTATATATTTATTTATTTGTTTGTTTGCTTGAACGCGCTAATCTCAGGAAGTAATGGTCCAATTTGAAAAGCTCTCTCAGTGTTGGATAGCTCATTTATCGAGAAAGGCTATATATATACATATCATCATTCTAACATTGAATCTAATGTTTTTACCAAATTTTACGCGAACAAAGTTGCGGGCACAGCTAGTACTGATATTTTATACAAAATAATGATTTTATTAGAGGTAGCGCCACGCTTGTAGCCGAATTGGGCCGGCGCGTCCGGGTACCAGTACCTCTTTCTCACATGACCCGGTCGCAGCCAGAGCAACTTAACTTAGCGATCGACTCAAATGCCGACCACTGATTAGGCCACGACCTCCCCAAAAATGTATTTGTAATACTTTACATATAATTGACTTTCAATTGACACAGCTCGGTTATTCCGCATACTTACGTATAACTTTAAGCAACGACTTAGCCATTGATGTTACATTAGAGTGCATTGTTTTATACCAACAAATTACGATAGTATTGTTAGAAATTACAATACAACACCAGGATTGTAATGTGTTCAGAAATTACAATTGCGAACTTGAATTACTTGACAAGAACTTATTTTGATTTACGAACGTTTCTAAATCACTGTATTTATGCATAGCTGTCGGCTTGCGCAAGATTTCGTAGTATTTGGAGTTATTGTCTGTTATCTGTACGTGTTATCGTTAGTCATTGTAATTGTAACTGTTGCCTCACAATAGAATATACTCTTTGTATATTGCAATATGTAGATCATAAAGGTTAACGACAATCAAACATGATCATCAAAGCATTGAGATCAGACATCAGAAGTATAAATAGCTCAACGGTATAAGGTATGGACTGAAATTCGCAAGGTATCCGGTTCAAACCCCACCGCCGTTGGGGTATTGTCGCACCCACTCCTAATACAAGCTTTTAATTTAAGAATATATACCTCAGTACTAGCTTGTCATCTTCTTTAGGGTAAAATAATTTTAGAGGAAGAGATTTTGTAATAATAGTATAGTGTCCAATTAGATTTAAATCATCATATCATCTACTATTAAAATTCTCATTATAAGATCTTGTAAGAACTTTATGTAAATATTTGATAAAAACGCTTACTCTTTTACAACAATATGTTCCAATAAGATTCGCTTTAAATCGCGATTCGCTTTAACGCGCTCGCCATATCTAGTTAGTTTTAAGTGATCACGTCTTCATAAAATTCCAATTATGAAGTTTAATGAGCACTTTATGTAAATATTTGCTAATAAAAGTTAAAAATAAGGAAATCTTATTGAAAATGTATATAATATATAAATGAAGGCCCAGAAGAACGCCTTCAGGTATTCCATTCAAGATATCTCTCTTATAATTACATAAAAAAATATTTAATAAACAATACATTTGCTACTAAATAATTATATATTGGTCGTAACACTAACTCAAGCTTTAAATTTTTTGTCGCCCCTTTTTAGTTTTGGTAAAGGTAAGCACGATGTTATCGAATGCTTTATAAAAATCTTATACCTGTATACATAACAATATAAGCGGTAACACGTCCAGTAACAAAATTATGTTCTGTCTTGTTTTTGCATAGGAAAAGACGGAAAGAAAAGACGGAAAGGAAAAGTCGGCAGATTATTTAAAAATACTAAAAATGCAGACTTGGTCGCTACTTCAGAATGTTTTTACTAGACCTTTTGACTGACGTTCTATGTGAAATTATTATTTCATAAATCATATGGGCACTATAACTTGGAAAAGACTTAGATTTGTTAAATGAATAAAGACAAGTAATACAACGTCTGTGGGGTCCTCTAGTAAGTATATAAAAGCTTGATGATAGATTTGAAATTCAAATTAAACAACCTCGCGAAAATCACGAATTCTCAATAAAAATTCAAATGAATAAAGCGGAATATACATTAACATTTTATTAATGGACGTAATATTCACTTCCTTTATTGGATTGTTTAGTGTATTTCTGTATATCACAATCATACGTGAACTCGTCGTACGACTGGTCGCTCGACTCGACTATTGGCGTGATTAAACGTCCGTTCAACTGGTCACTCCACTAGTCGTTCGACTGAGAACATTGATTTAAATCCACTAAAAACTTTTCTATACTATATAAGAATCCATTACCTGAACGATGGAGCGCGTCTGCCTCGTGACGTCATCGGTAGAACCCTGAATGGACCGCGGAGCTCTGATACAAGTGGGTATCATTGTATCACCATGATTAACACATGTTTCAGTCTAAAAATGCACGCTCATCCACTAATTAATTGCAACGCCTGCTTGTGTGTATGCGGCGTTTTTATTGTAAATCCAGCTCAACCACGCACTGCAAGTCGTATATTGACGAGCTTGCATGTTTACGTCTACAATATAGGTGCAATACTTTGGAGAGGCGTGCATTTTTAGACTGTACGCACTCTATCACAATAGGCTGATCTTCCTCATTTTTCTGAAAGATATTCGACCTTAAAGCTATATTTATGAGTTTCTTGATGTATAGAAGGGACATATGCTCACTACTAAATAAAAAGACACTGATGGTGTCTATTCTTCCCAAACGATCAATGTCATTGACCCGTATTTCCCATTTCTCAATCAGATCGGTGGGTTCAATGACCTAGACTCTAATTATCCATACATTAATCCGTAATTGATTTGTTAAAAGCAATTAACAGTTTCTAATTATCGGTATAATAAAACCTTTACTTAATTATGATCCATTAAGCCGTACTCTTGATTTACTGATATTAACGTGATGCGAAAACTTTCGGTACCATTTTAGGCAAATTGCGCGGATGGAGGAGTATGAAATTTCGCATAATTATTGTTTATGTAGAGGATAATAAGCGAATCTCAATATTTTTATAAAATATTCGTTATAAATTGTGCTAATCGTAAGCAATTTTTAACCCGTAAGTTTTTTTTTTTGTTAGACATTAGTTATATTATCGTAAGGGAGGGTCCCTTCCGCCGAAATGCTTTAGTCGTAAGATATCAAATGTCAACGTATAGAATTAGTTCGTAGATTAAGTCAGTTTTGTAACATCCCCCTAACTGTAAAGACCTATCATAAATAAAGATTTTCTGTCTTTAAAAATTCGTTTGAGCTGCCCCGAAAGTTAAGTCATTTATCTGGTTTTTAAGTAGCTTCGATATTGATGTTCCATGCGTGATAATTATAAAAATCTTTTATATATTTTTTAATTTAAGAATTAATATTATAATAAAGTTAAAATAAATTGTATAATAAAGTTTCAATATTACATACTCTCATTTATTTAAAATTCTTATTATAAATACATTTATTATTGTTATGAAAATGTTCGGTGATTGGCTGCGCTAGATCAAGCATATAAAAAATTATATTACGTTAAAATAAAATATCGGGTTCGACAATACCTGCTGTATAAAACTGTAGTATTGTTTTGCCACTGATTGACGTGGACGGTTCAATGACATTGATTATCCGTTCATACAAGTGCTTACAGTTCATAGTTAGTGACGCGCGCTCTATAGTTTGCTTATGTATACTCTAAGCCTTAAGATTCTTATTTTTAATATACATTTATACAGGGTGTAAAAGACATCGTACCGCAAACTTTGTGATAGAGCTACATAGAACAAATAGTTCTTTTTAAACATTATATACACGTTTCTCACTGCTAATATCATTACTAACATGAAATAACCTTTCAAATTTAAGAGGGGCGTTTAATATATTCTCGGTAAAGGCATTAAAGAATAAGCGGAGAATTCTGTATAAAATTTATTTTTCAATATAGTCCTCTGCCATCTGAATACATCTGAAGAAACTTTTGAATTTCCTTTATATTAATAAAAATAAATCTTTAAACAAACTTACATCACAATACTAGTACTATTACAAATACAACTTAACTCTATATTTCATAACTGGTACAAAAAAATATTAGTGTAGATAGGTGGTCCATCTGTCCCTAAACTAGGTAATTACCTATATCTTAGGTAACAGAGCAAATATTATTCGTCCTGGTCCGAAAAACTCTTCATCGACGGGAAAGGGCTTGCCTCAAAGGTATTTTTTAAATATTGGAGAACAGAGAGTCCTCACTAGGGGTCAGGTCAGAGTTGAAAGATGATGATTGACTTCTTCAAATCCACAATCCCGTACAGCAGCCTTGGTTAAAAAAAATATAGGCTTCCAACTTTCGATAACTAATTAGCGTGCCCCCTAAAAAGAAGTGACCAACAAAATCGTATTACTTATTTTTACGGGTAATTTGGTCTTGCCTAGGTCGGTGGTCACAACGGAATTGAGGGGACTGGAGTACACCTATGTGTCATTGGCAGTAGCTACCTACCCTCTGTGTCCTTTCTCTTTACTATGCCTTAGATTTTGTATGCAAATAGTTCGACAAAAACAATAAATAGCGTTACGTCTAGTTTTTTACTAGGTAGTCTATTTTATTGATAGTCTACACGTGTCTATACCCTACTCTTGAAAACTATCTTACGCTAAGTTTACTCAATAAGGAATCTAAATACACTTAGTACACCTTTCAGTATATTTCTTAAACCTTTTTTTATCTATTACAGGGCTAGCGAAAGCTGATGAAATTACAGCGAGCTGTCACCCATCCGATGTACAGTCCGCAGAAGCGTTCAAGGTACACCACTTAATTTTGTACTAGAGATCGGCGGCTGATCTAAATTCGTCCACAAATCATTACATTGGCTTACCATTTGCTTTTTAAAAATTTACACAAATGTTGCACAACACAATGTATTTGACTATTAATTCAAAAACAGTTGTCATGACTACGCTTTGACACAATGTTGTAGTATAACAGTAAAATTTATACATGTGTGTTTAAATCATTTGGCATTGGTGTGCGTGTGGTTTTATTTTAATAATTTAATATACTTACAATGAACATTTTATAAAAATATTAGCTTTCGCATACCCTTCGGTATATAAACTATTATTGTGCCAAAGTTCATACTCCTCCGTTCGCGTAATTTTCGTAAAATGGTACCGTATGTTTTCGCTTCCAGTATTAATATATAGATATTTCTTCTGTACGAATGTATGCCAACGAACTCTTAAAAAGCTAGATCAGTTTTGATAAAAATTAGGTAAAATTTAAAAGCACGTGAAGTGGCGGATATCGGCTAGTTAATATACCTAAGCCTTGACAGCTTAGTAAGTTTACTAAAAGTAATTGTAAAGATAAACGAGGTCTTAATTTAAGAATCGTAATAAAGTAGAATAAATCTTGTTGTTTGATTTTGGCTTAGATAACAAATTATATACCTACTTGATTTTACATAATTATTATGAAATAATATTAGTATTGGCTGGCCCGTTCACGCAGTTGGCAGTAACCCTGCCTTCCTCTCCGGGAATTGTGGGTTCAAATGCCGCCTCGAGTCGGGGTGATTCATCTATAATTATGTAGGTATTTATATATTCCTAGAAAAAATATGTGTTACCCATGACGCAGGTTTTAAGTTGCAAACCATAGGAACAGACGCTTGCCCGGCTCAGACGGAACGTGACAATGAGTCATGCTTTTTAGTGCGTCCAGACGGCGTTTATTATCTCAAAAAGAATAATTTCATTCTTTTTTTTAGGTTAGGACACATAGAATTCACATGTCGACGAGTTTACGTTTCACGGATACAGGAATGTTGCTCTTCATGTCATATTTATGTATGCTTTTATTATTATTTATTTTAGACGCTCGGAGCAACAGCCCTATTTGAAAACAAACCTGTGGTCGAAAGATCGGAGGTCGTTATTATATCAGTCAAACCTGACGTGGTGGTGCCAGCTCTTGAGGATGTGAAGAATCTACCAGCAACGAAAAACAAGCTCTTCATATCGGTCGCTATGGGTGTTACAACCGGTACTATAGAAAAGGTGAGTTTGTAATATAGGGATAAAAAAGGTACAAGTTAACTGATTCTTATTTAACAATAAATATATGCTTTTCAAAGCTACATACAAAATTTACATTCTTTGTATAATGATATTTTTATGCCGGAGTCAGATATAGCTTAAAAGGTTTGTACCTGTTTGTCCTTGAAGAGTACAAAGTACTACAAATCTTTGCGCAGTTACACAAATTACCCGGCTACACTACATGATCATTGCAATGATCATTGAAATGAAGCTATGTCTGGCTGCAGCATTACACTTATTTGACAATTGATTCTTTTTTCATCACACCTATTCGATAAAGTTTTATTGGAACCGGGGGATAGCGGAAGCAAAGTAAAGCGTCGCTAGCCAATAACCTAACGTGGTGGGGGGCTGTCACCCTAAAATAGAGGACGGAAAAGTATGAAATTTAAATACAACTTTGATCATAGCACGAACGAAAGGTTGGGAATAGTGTTTCTTCTTGCGAGATTTATTTTACCGGTCAAACAACTCATGTGAGTAGAGTAGACTTCTTTGGACTTGGCTACGATTTTTAATTTATATGGGAGGGGAGGGCGTGCCCTTCTCCACTCACCCTTAACTTGTATTAAATTTAAATACTTATTATAATAATATGCTTTGCATTTTTTTCAGGCTCTACCAGTAGAGGCACGTGTTATTCGCGTGATGCCTAACACTCCAGCACTAGTAAAAGAAGGAGCGGCGGCTTTAAGCAGAGGGTCCAGAGCTACTGCTGACGACGCAGAATTGGCGGCTAAGCTGTTCCGTGCTGTTGGCACTTGTGATGAAGTGGCAGAATATCAGATGGATGCTGTCACTGCGCTTAGCGGTAGCGGACCAGCTTATGTAAGTCAGACACCTTTTTAGGGTTCCGTACCGCCAAAGAAAAAAGAGGAACTATTATAGGATCACTTCGTTGTTCGTCTGTCTGTATCAAGTCACATCTGTCCGTCAAGGCCCTTTTCCTCAGTAAAGCGTTGAGGTATGAAGTTGAAATTCATGCCAAATATTTCGGTCTGTAATGTTTTTTAGTGTTAAATAATGAACAATCTTAGTATACGCAATCAGAAAATATGGCCATTTATGTCGCACATCTCTCATAGTAGCACCTAAATTCCAAAAGGTAGTCAGAACCTATAGGGTATTTTCTTTTGACCTGGAATCATGATATTTAGCAAGAAGCTCTACTTGAAGTAGGAGTATAGACAAAATTCCGAAAACGGTAAATTTGTAGTTATATAAAAAAACGTTGTGGAAACTGACAAATCAAAATTAATCTTAAAGAAATATAAATATTTAAATAACCTCGTAAAGTATTATGTGCCGGTACGAACCCTTAGTGCACGAGTTTGACTGGCACTTGCCCAGTTTATTTGAGTACTAGAAATACTTTAGATAATATCTCGTTCTCCCTCTAACTAAACGTAAAACTTGTGAGAGTGGGTGAGAGAAACGCCCTGTGGGTCCTTATGGTCCAAACTTTTCACGGTTGAGCTATTGAGACTATTTTATTGCATTCAATAGGTAATGGTAGACCAACTAGAAGAGTATATCCCAATGTAACTACGGTAGCCCAGTAAACATGAGTTTTAATTAAATTGAATGGGACTGTCCATAAATAAGTGAAACAAATCGCGGGAAGACCCTAGTGCTTAAGAGAATCCTATCTCCAACAATAAGTGCAGCGACAATAAGAGTTCGAAATTAAAAACTGGACCCATAAATGAAACAAAAAATCGCTAGTGTAAATATATTTCGCGTCTAGGGTTCCTTTCATTGGGTCTGTCTGGCTGCGAGCTAATATTTGCTCTTGCATTATTAGTGTACCTGTACAATGCGATGAAGCTATGATCGCTACTCTCCTGAAGGGACCAGACGGTTTGTGACGTATTTATCTATAATTGCAGAAAATGAAGTAATGCCTTAGGGCTGGGGAATGGAAAACTAATATCTAAAATAAAATTCTAATATAGAAAATAATTGTAAATCTTTTAAATAGAAATGTTATTTTTGGACTGAGCTTTCCGAATTGATAAATCTGTATGATTTTTCAGACTAAACATTAGACTTATAAACCATCTTTTATATTAGTACTTACTAATTACTACATTCTATTATCTTATAACATTATTCCCCGTTCCTGTTACCGTCCCCGTTCCGTTTCCGTTCCATTTTCTTGTCGCTTTGGCGTTGCCATTACTTTTTTATTATATAAACCTTGTCCTAACAATAACGAACACAACAAAATAGAAATTATGAAATTTGGTTCGGAAGTTATGCACGTGCAAACATTTCTGCAACTCATTTTTATTTGCGACTATAAATTGAGATGTAAGCTATCATATCTTTCAATTTGGATCAAACTGCACACGGGGTGTAAATTTGATTAAAATCGTTTTAGCATTTTAGAAATCCATCGCAGACAAACAACGTGACGCGTAATTTGTATATTAAGAATAGCGGACCTGGCAGACGTTGTCCTGTCCGATTGTAAGCTATTCTATCTTTCAAGATGGATTAAACAGCACACGGTGTGCAAATTTGATTAAAATTGTTTTACTTAGAATAATTCAGAAGAGTTATAATTATGTAATAAAAGTAGGTACTTAATTTTTGACCAAATTACCTTAAATTTAGACGAAGTATGGCCTTACATTGTGTGGTTAATTTGCTGTTCGAAAAAGTTAGCCCGTAAATGCATTTCACAACGTAAATAAACTGGTAAGTTGTAAAAAAGATGTAATGACAGCTGGCAGTCGAAATAACATTATCATTTAGTTTATTTTGATTCATGTTTGGTTATACTTATTAAACAAATTAGTGATTAGAATGAGTGAAATAGGTGCCTTGGTATTTTTGCTTGTTTGAAACAGGCCAGGAACTAAAGTATTTTTTTCATATATGATCATGACACATCAAGTCATCGAGTATCGCAAGTGTCTCCCCAGTCACCTGTATAATGTGAATGTTACATAAGGCAAAGTCTACATATATGAAGAAGATTTAAAAAGTGTAATTAATTACAATTAATTATGCATTAGTTTCTTGCTGCACCGATGCTAAAGTTGCCTCTATTATGAGATTAAAATCAAGTTCGTTCAAACTCGCCTTTGCAGTCAAAAGATCCAAAAATGTATCAAGAGGTGATAGACGTTCACCTGATGGAAGTGCAGCTATACCTGAAATTAATATAACAAATACGTACTGTACGAAATTATTCAAGTTTGTTGCTGGGGGCTACAATTACAGTTTAGACGTTGATAACAAATCCAGACAAACGCGCCTGTAAACGTCGCTATTAATTGTTTCTGTTGTTTTTTGTTTAGCTTTATATATTATGCCGGAGCCAGACATAGCTTCATTCGAATGATCATTTGGTGTGATTGGGGACTTTGTATAGCTGCACCAAGTTTTGTAGAACTTTGTAGTCTTCTAGGACAAAAATGTACAAACACTTTGAGCTATGTCTGGCTCCGGCATAAAAATAAGGATCTTACTTAAAACTACATCTTCATCTATGTCTGCGAGCTATATGATAGCGCAATTGTCAATGGGCATCGATAAGGTGCGTTTAGACGAAATCAACATAGAGCTAAAGCAAGAGCATTCTTTCTTGATATTTTAGTGTGAACGAAAGTGTTTACACCAAACTATCAACGAGTAAAAAAGCTAGACGAAGAATTAGAATCTTTGTGAATGCAGACAGAATAACAAAATAATGCTCTACGTCTGTTTAAAGTCTTGTAGAAAGTCACACCAAGATGGAATGTGTTCGGCGAGGTTTGAGCGGATGAGAGCGTATGTCTATATGCTCGACCACCGCAAAGCTCAACCACCGCAAAGACTGGGCAAGTTCTATATGTAGTGATAGTATCTGTTTGGCTTCCCTCTTATATGGCAGCGGTAGGTAGGGTCCTACTCTCTCACTCTCATCCACAGTACTATTCATTCAACTTAGATTAGTTTAAATTATCACCTCTGTCGGGCGTCCCGAAAAGCACACGTTGGTTTTTTACTACGTGCATATATAATATATACGATATGTATAGCAAAAACGCAAATTAAAAAAAAATCTGTCTGTAACAGGTAATCCGCGAAACCGTTGAACCGGTTTGGACGGAACTTTCACTGATAGATAGCTGATTTTATATGAAATACCATAGGCTACTTAGCTAAAAATTAACGTCACGTACAAAAAAATAAAAACTCAAAATTTAACAACATCACTTAATTCAGGCGGGCGAAATAGCTGGTTACAAATTAAATGAAACGAAATACAAAATTGTTATATACGATCACTGCTATGTAAATAAAATATTAGTATATAATGTTTGTTATTATATTGGAACGATTTTAACTTAAATTTTTTAACAAAAAAATTAATCAATGATTTTTTTTTTCAAAAAATCATGTTAGGTACCTACTTGTAAAGCTTTTCGGACTACTATGATATTTTAAAGTATCTGCTACATTAAAAATGCTATGGTGGCTTCTTCTGCAACGCGATGAACCCGCACTCACACGGTGAAAGTAGATATCCGCTAAGAACAGATTTTTAGATAGGGCCAAATTGAGGATGTACAAGGCGTCTGGAAAGTTTTACGCGAGTGAAGTCGTGAGAAACATCTAGTATTATACATGTATAAAGGTTGCCTTCAAAAACACCGCTTCTAAAAAAGTAACAAGGATGAGCAGGATTAATTTCTTATTAAAATTTAATTTAACATCCGAGAACAATGTTTTAATTCACAGCTTTCCAAAGTATATAAAGTTTAATTTATACCTAGAATTTGTACTAAAATAAACTTTAATAGCTCAACAGTAGAATGGGTGTCGTGGAATCCATAAGGTATCAAAAAAGGCATTAAAAACAACAGGAAATACAGCTCTTGTAGGAGACAAAACGTATAAAAGTTCACAAATCGGATAAAGTTTCGCATTGCAGAAGTAGCTCGTAATTCTCGCTCCGCTTACTGTAACGACACCTCTGAGGCTGAGTCCTAGAAAATCCAATTAAGGCGCTTTTTGTATCTGGACAATCTTTGCCTTACATTTCTCCTTAACTCTTTGATCTAAAATATCTAATGTGACGGTTAGAGCCCTATCTCACCGAGACGCCATGGCGACGTCGCCGGTTACGTATCCAAACAATTCATATTAAAATTTAGGACAGGTAACTCACTTGAAAGAGTATTTGTTATTTTCTTAATTTAATGCTGTGGATGTTTTCTGTGATCTGTGTTTAATCTTGAACAAGTACTAAATTAGAAAAAAAAAATTAAAATAAATGTATTAAACCAAGAGGCGTCTTCGGGCATTTAGCAATGGGGAGTTATCACGTTTGGACGAACATTGGAGATTGGACGTTGGACGTTCAACATTCGATTTGAATTTGAATTTTGATTTGAGTTTGAGATTGGGTAAACAATCACGGACTAGATTTCAGGGTCACCGCCATTCGATTCGACATGTAAAGTCTCTTTTGACATTTTTAAGCAGTAATAAACATAATTTGGTACAATTGTCGATCTTATAGAGGAAGGTGTGCGAATGCTATTATTTTTTTTAATTTGCAATATTTTTATTTCACTTTACGTTTATTACAACCTTTTTATCAGCAACCATGTGGGTACTCTATCACGTGGGTCAATTTTTCACTTTTTTTTATTATACTTAGTTTTTAATAAAATTTACATTATTTTTAACAAGTTGTACAGTTAGTTTTAGATAGTGTTTAGTATTAGATGTGTTGTTATTTGAGGAAGTCGTGGCCTAATCAGTGGTCGGCATTAGAGTCGATCGCTAAGTTAAGTTGCTCTGGCTGCGACCAGGTGACAGACGGCTGTTACCTATAACACAGGCATTAAGTTGCCTACCTTAGGAACAGACGTCCGTGTGTCATATAGTGCTATGTATATATGTATGTATGTATCTGTCACAACAGTCAAAAGGTCGAATACGAATGTCATCTATTGAAAGTATTCTGAAATAGCGTACAAATATACATGTTTTAGTATTTTTAAATAATCTTTTGACTTTTGCTTTCTTAATAACCTTTCCAGAAATAACAGGAACAAAACAGAACAAAGTTTTCTGAGTTTTAGCTTACTGATTAATACTCACTCTTACCTATATAATTCTGACCTGAACGCAGGCATTAAGGGTAAAACATCTTCGGACTTATTGGCTAAGATTTCCATTAAAATAACTAAGCTTGCTGAAAAATACCCTCCTTGTTGTTTATTCCTCTCATCTTTCACCCTGTCCGCCATAGACATCGGTACTACAATATAATAATGTCCCATAAAGATTTCATTATTTATAATAGCCTTCTAAAGGTAAACCCTGTAATTTATAGGATTATATACATTTTGTATTATTAATTACATTATAAATATATTTATATAAAACAAAATATTAAAAAAAAATGATTTTTTCCGGAAGTGAAGCTCAAGTTCAAACTACCGGAAGTTAGGGTTATAGATTAAGGACTCTCCAGTGACATATTTTCATTTCTATGAAAATATTACCGAAACGTTAAATAATTCTTAAATGTTTAATTTTATCTTATTTACTTTTACTATTACCAACGTTGTGTATAAAAAGCTTCTATTATTTATTTTCCGCAATATATATTTTTGAATTCAAAAAACTATATCCCCTCCATTAATCTTATCTTTAAAAAATGTATATTTGATTACAAACGTATTTATATTAACTTATGTATTTTGCTTAATATGAAATTATAATTATTATGAAATTCTGAATGCAAATTTAATTTTTTTTTATTATAATATTATAAGTAGCTGCTTGCTAAATAAATTTTAAGTTGTTATTATTAGAAACCAGATGTACCCTTTTCTATTCACTTTGCTCTCAGAGGTATTTGTATTTTGCCGCCGATTCAGTAACAAACCATAAAAGGCTAGGATTCAGGTACTTTTGAGTTATTATGATTATTAAATATTGAATATTTTACACTTGCAATTTATTTTTAAATTGTCTATTGCTTTAAAAAAATTTAAACGGACACCGAAAAGATCATTTTCTACTGAGTAGATAATTATTGTAAATCTAGCAACGAACTGGTACCATAAAAACAGACTTTGCAAATTAGCAAAGAAATTTTGCCAGTGCCTACTTGTCACGGATTTTTATCGTAATACGTTTAAAAATAAAAATTAATTGATATTAATAATTATTACTGGGACAATTTTCACAATCAAGTAAGTAGTTGGGCAATTTCAACAAAAACTTTAAAAACATTATATTTTTATTAGGTAAGGTAAACAATAATGTATATGGTAAATGTATCTCTTCAGTACCAATATATTTTCTTTAATTTTCTAGGTCCTTCCCAGATCTTAAAGAATAATATTCTTTAAAAATTTTTAATCTGTTACGATTCTGTCATCAAAGAGTATGTATACATGTCAGTTTGATATTTTAAGTTGTACGAATTTGTAAAGATATTAATTTTAGTAGAAAATATTTTTATATGTCGTGTTTTTTGAATAAGTTACCGGAAATAGAGAACTGTTGCGGATGCATCACGGATCTAAAAACAGCTGCAGCAATAATTGCAGTGATGGCTATTGTTAGTAATATAGATAGATTACCTGTGTCGCGTGACTTCGCCCGCATAAAATTAAACTTGCAAGAGCCCCTAGACCACCATAATCTGGCCCTGTCGAAAAATTTGTTCTTAGCGAATGTCTACTATAAACTATCTTCTTCTTCCTAGCGTTATCCCGGTCTAGTACCAGGGTCCGCTTAGATTGCAGAGGATTTGGCTGTGGGGCGAGTTAATTTAATTTAAGTTTCTATTTGTTTAGTATGTAATGTACTCTGTGTTAATGACCTAATAAATAAAATAAAAATAAAATAGATTATTGCACCGAGCGCAAAGTGAGTCATTAATATACAAGTGCATTAATTACTAGCTTCAGCAAAGTAAGTAATCAACTTTTTGTTCAACTACATACCTGTTTATTTCCGTTTTTTAAACTTATCTTTCTAACTATGTAGTATCAAAGTTTCATAATGGAATTAAACGCGTGCTATTTGTTTTTTTTTTTCGAATTTATTCAGTCGATTTTTATTTCGGCCAATTTTTTCGCCGGCAATTATTTTCAGCCAATACGTTTTTGATCCTATGCATATATTTCATATGAAACTTAATGGGAGACATTAAACCTCTTTGATAAATTTGTATGAAAATATATAACAGTACAGTTATGAAAACAGCGGGAAAAAATAAATTTATATGTTTCATTACATCTATACTAAATAAAACTGAATCTAGTATTAGATAGTGTTTATTTAGAAGATATCGCACACTTTATAATAAACTGACTGATTACGTTTTGGGTCTAAAATGAGGTAATAATACAGGCAGCAGCGTTTAACGTCCTCTGTCAGCCAATCTAGGAATTATTTCGATATCTTCATCCAACACTGAGATATAGCTACCAGTAAACCTGACAAACATTGTGTTCACTGAGTAACCTTGAAAAGAAAGATCCGATTTCCGACAGTCATCAATTGGATCCAGTTCTGAATCCAAAACCTCCAGGATTTTTTTAAAATACACACAAAATGTTGTATATTGCATCAGTGCAAAGCCGGAGCGGGTCGCTTTATTAACAATAAAATAAAATTACAGTCCATTTCTTTGTTGACGGTCTCCACACTAGGTACACCTGTGTCATAGAGACCATATAAACCGGTCTTGTCCAATGTTCGTTTGTTTGTTGCGGTCTTCTATATGATGTATATTTAATGTCTAACCTGCACATAATTATTCATAAGAAAAGTGTCGTCTTAAAATGTTAAGTCTACCTAAACAGTATCAACAATATTTTTAAAGGCTACTCCATATAACCATTATATTTTTTTAACAATATCATAAACCTAATGACTGATTATATCAGTACACGATAAGAGCACATCTTCGTAAAGTATGTCAAACGCTCTTGATATTTCATGAAAAACGATCCTACACCGGCCGAACTCTCGCACACTTTGATATATATTTCGGACAAAAACTATAGTTTACTCCGCAAGGACCTCTAGCGTGAAATTGTTAAAATAACAAACAATTTGTCTTTATCCCTCGGGCGGTATAAAAAAGTTTTGCACCAGTGAGCCAAAAAACATCCGTAAAATTATCTACTAAAGTTTCTCCCGAGGAGAAATCCTTTAGAAGTTTTCTCCGGCGAGATGGGAGCGATATTTATAACGCATCAGGATGGATCTTGGGTCAGATACAAATAAATAGCGAGTCAAAGTTAAGGAAGGACACAAAAGATCCAACAGGGTTGAGTTGCATCCGCCATGCGGGCCCCCACCAAACATAACATAAGGAAGGACTTTATGATGTTAAGTAATAAAGAGTAAAACAAATGACAACAATACGTAAACCTCAAGCTTACTAAAGCAGCTATTCTTGTAAGAAGTTAGACTGTATGTCTGTATTTCCGAACGGATACGACTTAGGGACCTTCAAGAAAAGAGGATACTCATTTCTCACAGGCCGGCAACGCATCTGCAATCCCCCTGGTGTTGCAGTTGTCCATGGGCATCGGTAGTCACTTAAAGGTAGTCACTTGTTATATAAAAAAAGACTTAGTTTTTTGGAGACGAGAGAGAGCTAGTTAATATGTCAGACTGCCGTCTGACCTTATTCCCGGAACCTCCACAATCTTTAAAATCTTACGATTCGTATCACTCAGTGACATTAATCGCGACCCACTGTTTTACGACCATTCTAAGACACGGAGCAGGTTGGGTTTTTGAAAACCAGTGTTACAATTGGTCGCCTATCTATAACCCGGTCGCGGTAAGTCCTACTTAAACCAGCGATCGACTCAAAATGCTGGCCACTGATTACACTACGACCTCCTGATTCTAATTTTGTTACTCCTGTATACTTTAGCCCATGTCAGATATTAATGCAGCATATCGAACTTGATTAACAAATGATTATTTTATGTTGTCCCAGGTGGCGTCTGGTCCCTGCGCAACCTATCCATCTCCGTCCCGAGGGCAGTGCTTTCCGGCGAAGGTCAGTCAGCCGTTCTGCGCTGCTCGTATGACTTGGAAGGAGCAGCATTGTACTCTATACGATGGTATAGAGCAGAGACGGAGTTCTACAGATATGTACCGCGCGAGATGCCGCCGACGATGGTATTTCCTTTACCAGGAGCTTCAGTCGATGTAAGGTTTTTTATTCTTATTGTGTTGATACTTAGTGACATTCTATGGCTACCAGTAAACCTGACAAACTTTGTGTTTCTTGAGCAACCTCAAAAAGAAAGATCCGATTTCTGACTGTCATCAATTGGATCCAGTTGTGAATCCATATCCTCCAGGGATTTATTTAAATACACACAAAATATTTCATCAAAATTAATCCATAATTTGTCGTATAGATTGAGGTGATATAAACTTCTATATTCTCCGAAGTGGGAATGATTGCATTAAACCACTCGTCGTACAAGGAAAAATTGAGGGCATTAGAAGTCGAGTCAAATCACCCATGCGATATATCGAACAAATTAAGACCGCTATGAGGGCTCCTTTACACGAGTGCACCAAACTATCGGGTAGCAGGGAGAAATGGCGAGTTATCATTAAAAAAATAATAGCTTTTCATGAAAACGTGGCAATGTGATGACCAAGACTGCTGTACCAAGAGTACCGAAGAAGACCAAGAAGAAGACTCCTTTATGCAGGTTAGGATGGGGAGTAAATTCATGTAAATCGAAATGGTCACGGGAATTGCGTTTTTTACTTATAGTTTTAAGTACTTTTTGTCGATATTCGATTAAGTATTTTTATGACTGCTTTGTGTTTTTTTATGGCAAAATTATCTGGAATTCTTAATGCTAAATGCCTGTTTAATAACATTCTTATTTGACAGCTCGCTCAGTCCGATCACCAGCAGGTCAGGATAGTGAATCTCAATCGACGTCTCAGTGGAGATTACCAGTGTGAAGTGTCAGCAGATGCTCCGCTCTTCCACACTGATATTCGTTCAGCTCCTCTCACTGTTGTAGGTAAGTCATGCTAAGTATTTGGTTTTTATTATTTATTCTGGTTATTTTGGTCAGGATCTGCACTATAAGGATGTGCTTAAAAGGCATCCAAACGCTTGTGGTATCAAACCGGAATGTTGGGAGGACCTTACTATTCAAAGGTCTCCTTGGCTCTCTGCTATCTATAACAAGACCAAAATATTTGAGGAAAGCCACCTCAAGACGCTGGATGTAAACTGACAAAAGTCAAAGAGAGACCTAAGCCCTCCTACACAAATACATATTCCTCCTCGGGTCAACTCTACTGCCATACTTGCAAAAGGGTTTCCATTAATAAATTCGGTTATCGCTTCTACAATTTTATATGGCCAATCCATGGATGTACATAAAGTGTTACTAATAGCAACGAGGACACGAGAGGATCGAAGAAACTCACAGTCTGGACTCCAGGTTAAGAATTGTCCTCGTGTCTTGTCGTTTGCATTCGATAGTTGATCCATAATTTAAGTAAGAGCCTTTTAAGGTTTTCTTCAACGCTTTTCGACGTTACTCCATTAACCGAGACCACTACGTCTATAATTAACTGTAATTTTTTGAAAAAAGACCTTTGTCAATTAATTACAGACCAGTTCATATTTGTTAATATCAGCTTTAATAGGATTATCGCCATTTGACTTAGTTCCATCGACAATCATTATGCGATGAGCTAATTTGTCCAGTAACACTATATCAGGTTTATTGGCTGTAATAAACTTGTCTGTGGGAATGAAGCAATCTCAGTCAAGCAATACATAATGTATTAGACTCGAAAACGGGACCATTTTCAACTAACATATTGAACCTGATTGAGTTCTGAGAGCCACATATGATATATATTTTTATATACCTATCCATAATATAAAATTTAAGTATTTAATTTATGTATGCTAAATTTAAGACACTAATCTTAGAATGCTTGTAATCTTTTTAATATAGTATGTATATATATATATCAATTAACTCTTATGTACTGTTTCTATTCAACTTCTCTAACTAATTCTGTGCTCTTTCTTGTGTGTTGTATTTATCTGTGGAAACTTTACTGGTCTATGTATTAGTTTTAGTAGCATTAAGTTAATGTAAAACATGTACTGTATGTTTCCCTTAAAAAAAAAATAGTTTTTTTCTTTCTTTTTTGTTATCTCATAAAGTCTCTCGGTGAAATGATTTAGGAAATATTTAATTTTTATGCCGGAGCCAAACATAGCTTCATTTCAATGATCGTTTCAATTATATGTTGTGCGGCCGGGGACTTTGGGTAACTTCACAAAGTTTTATAGTACTTTGTAGACTTCAAGGACAAAATGTACAAAAACTTTGAGCTATGTCTGGCTCCGGTATTCCATAAATGTAAAATTTAGTGTTGATACCAACAAAATATAATTATAATTTTTCCCTAAAGGACAGTTGTTATATAATTGTGTTTATTGCCTATATACAGTATACACCGCCTAAGCAACTTTACTCTGTTCTACGAAAAATAATTCCAGCATATAAACTTGGTTGTGAACAGAACAAGTTCACTGAAATCATATGGGCTTTGTTTCCCATCTTATCGCGGCTACAGAATCCCAGCGGTTCTTTATAGGTCATATTTTCCACAGTACGTCTAAAATTTACGATACATTTTACAGAGTCTTAGTGTATAAACTTTTTATGACCGCTACAGTTTTCCGAACAGGAGAATTTATGGTCATATTTTTGATTTAATGTAATATATGACTTGGGGTTTACGGGTCAAAGGTATTTTCTTCCAACTACACAGTAATGTAGGAAGCCTTTACTGCTTAGACCCATAACAGTGCATTAATATTGAATGAATTTTCTGCTTTTGGCTCACCTACCATTGTAATTAGAATGCTCTTCAATCGAGTTCACATATCGGTAGATAGACAGATATGATATTATACCAACAACCTATAAGTAGATAACGATTTCCACTCCAGCAGGACTCGATTTTCATAAAGACCAACGGGTAGTGAAAATGTAAAATTAAATAGTGAAAGATCGTTAAGATAAATTAACATTTCCGACAATGCTTTATGAATTAATCAACAACAGCGCTTCTCGTTTGGCTTTGTGAAACGACCCGATTGCTAAAGAAAAATGCTTTAATAAGCGTTAACAATTCTATTGTACTGTTTTAATTGGAAATTCTGCGACCTGGTAATGCACACGGCTACGTAATTCCGATTGTGAATTATAATTACTTATTAATTAAAGGATTTCGCACGAGTCGCTATATTATTATGAATCTTAGTATTAATTAAAACTTTGATGTATTAAAAACTACTTTTTGTAATGAATGGTACGTAAATTTCTGTTTCAGCTAAGATTTTAATATTATCATAAGCTGTTAATTTACGTAGAAACCTGTATTATCAGAGAGCATGCACATCTTTTCGAAATAAGGACTTTTTAAAGGTCTTTTTTTCGAATCCAGGGTGGATCTTCCTTTTTATCTGTCCAATAACTGATCAGATCAACCACGGGTACGCGACTCCTGACTACCCTAGCTGCCATTGTCACTCCATCTTCATTGTCCGTGACAGTAGTATTAGCATCCTTTCTCTCCTCTACAACTAGCTTTATATTCCTTTACGCCATCTTTTTCCCTTATTTCTGCCTATCTAATTAGAGGTAGCGCCACGCTTTCAGCCTTTTTGGTCTGCAGCAGAATTGGGCCAGCGCATTCGGGTATCAGTACCTGTTTTTATATAAGATCGGCGTGAAGTGGCGGCAATTCTGTCATGTCAAGTGATGGTGTTGTTGTCGCGTTTTGTTCGCTTTGTAAGATTTCCCGGAGGCCCAATTTGTATATTAAAGACTGGCAATACGTCTGCTAGCCTCCTGGTGGTTCCTAAGCGTCGGTAGTCACTGCCGGCTGCTCGTATGCCCCTTGTAACATAAAAAATAGGTGATCCAAGTAAAAAGTCTGTGTAAGATGACCCAGTTAAGGAGAGGCCTATATCCATCAGTACATAGTTCAATCATGATGATAAAGACACCTGTTTATAGAAGTAGTAGTAAGAGTACTAACTGTTTTCTTCGCGTAATATGATATTTGCGAGAGGCATTAAACCTCCTTGTTATAAACCTATCAAAAATCCGTTTTAGTAGATGCTTACTAACTTTAAATTACCTTTCTGCCAAATACCACCTTTGTAAAGCTTTTTCCAGCGTACTGGTTTTAGAGATTTCTAGATACGTCAACCGACCTTTTGCTTTTATATATTGCATCTTCGGTGCAACAGAGTCTCGAATAGTCAAAACTGCATTATAGAATTACGTATGCCAAATTCAATATAAATTTTTTTCGTAAAACTATAGGCAAACAAAATAAACAATCAATTTTATAAATATTTCAAACGTACTATAAATAGTTATCCAGATATGAGGAAATATATATGTATTTTTTTATTTTATATCTATTGGTTCACTAGTGTTTATTGCGTACAAAATAAAATGGACTAAAATAACATTTATAAAAACGTGCACGCATATATATAGCGTGTACGCACAAACATATTAAAGCAAACACGTCATGCAATACAAGATAAGTCAACAATAAGCGCAAATTAAATTAACTCTTACAATGTCAAATTCAACATAAACAGTAAATAAATAACATTTAAAAAATAAATGAAATCAATTATAAATATCTCATAAATAAGATTAATACATTTTAGAATACATTAATTATAAATAACATTACAATGACATATTACATACAATTAAAATAATGATGTGTATTATCTAACTTAATTAGTATCAGGTATTTTCCACAAACTGTTTAGTTATTTAATTACGAATTATATCATGCGAAAAAAAATTTCGAAGTTCTCTCCCGTAAAATATAGAATATTTAAGTATGTTTATCATTTTGACAGATCCACCATTTCGGGCACCTCGATTGTTCGTGTCGCAGCGCAGCTATGCGAGGGGTGACGTCATTCGAGCCAACTGTTCAGTGGACGAAGCATACCCTGCCCCTAACATCACTTGGATACTAGACGATTACAAGGTAAGAAAGGAAAGCAACTCAACAAGGAGCAACGAAACTTAATCTACATTTATATGCAGCTGATGTTCTGATGATGATTCATTTGTATGAATTCCAATTTCCCTTGGCCACGGCATTACGCGTAAGCGGCTGAACCGATTTCGCTAATTCTTTTTTGTTGTTCGTTATTGTCTGAAAGATGTGTGAGAATGAAAAAAAAAATAAGAAAGTTGTACGGAAAATGGGAAAATTTAAAAATACTTAAACCTCCATATCTATATATGGAGATTGTTTTGTTTGATTGTTACTGGCACAAGAACGAGGACGGGAATGATATTATAGAATATAAGAATAAGTAAATAGTAAGCAGCCCAATGCTCGGACAGGGCAGCGTCTGCCGGGTCCTTTAGCCGTTTATAAATTTTACACTAGCAACACGCCTAATACACAGGAACACGTAAATCCTTGCTCGAACCAGACAGTAGGTAACAAAGTTGTACTACCTTTTAATCCACATTCCTGCTTTACATGTAGTTAGAAGTCTGGAGACGATGCCAGTATATCTTAAAGCACTGTTACTATTAAAGCATATAACGTAGAAGATGGCAAAAAATGCCAGTATCATTATGACCGGCAGCGTCTATAGGTGACGACAATTGCATATCATCAGGCAGGCCGTATGTTTATTTATAAACGTCTGAAAAATTGAATACAAAACTCTAACTGGAAATAATAGGTATTGTTTTATAAATACCTATTCCTATTTATAAAACATATGCATATTCTGGGTTATATAAGTATTCTGGGAATACGAATATTCTGGGTAAGCGCACTTCATCCTAGACTGAATCATTCCTTCTTGTCAGATGTGATTACAGTCAAACGCTAACCTTTCGTAAATATAAAAAAAAAAACTATTAGTAGCAAATATTAGGTTCGGCTTTATAATTTGAAGATACTTTTTTAAATGGAACACTAAATCGTCTCAAATACAAACCTATTTAGATCTTTAATAACGGAACGTTAAATATTTGACGAGTTAACGATCGAAGTTATAGCTTTCGGATTTTCCCCTCATTGATTTTCTAACATTTCCAATCAATGTACGAAATATCTTCGAAAGTGTATCAACTACATTTAATGGCTTGCCATTAAACTAATCCAGAGAAATACGGATCGCGTTATTGTGATATTTTGTGTTGTAACATTGCGAGTTCGACGTCATAAATTCATTGGAAATTAATTGGACATTTTCTGCATAATTAGTAGATGTTAATTTAGGAATAAGCGTACATAAGCTAATTATCAAGTACAAATACATACGGTCGTATGTTTAACGCTAAAAAAATGAGGGTTATATATCGTTGCTTTTTTTATTTTACAACTCAAACGATCATTATAAAATTTTGCATACGTCCCGCTACTACTGTTGGTGAATCTGTACTCTATTTTATTCTTATACTAATATATAAAGTCTTCTTCTTCTTAGCGTTTCGTTGGCAAGCACTAAATTGTGTCGGCCCAGAACTTAGCCACATCAACTGCGTTATCAGTGGCAGCCATCAAGTCCTCTTGCGTGCATGTATTTGGGCACAAACAGTTGATTCTTAAAGACTACCTCTAAAAGTACTTGTTAAAACCTATAAAAGCTTTTATGGCTTTGCAGTTTTCCGTTAATATTGTGTTAATTACCTTAAAGAAATCCTATTTCCATTTAAACATAATAAGACATTGCCTATCTCCATTCGAAAATTGCCTTAGAATCAAGAACGCAATTTAATTTAATTTACCTCCAAAGCTACCGAACGGGATCTTCAAAACTAATTTTGTTAATTAATTTTCAGTAGACCTCTGAAAACAAAACAATTCAAATAATAATATTAATAATGGAAAGCTTGGAAATGGAAAACAATGACCATAGACAACTAGAGCGGTTTCTTTTAAAAAATTCTATAAATAGCTTATTTGTGAAATATTCTCCGTACCTTTCCAATTACACCTAACTGTTTATGCGGAGTTTGAATCGCGTACCTTCAGATTTACCACCCTCTCCCCCTCACCTTGAATCAAAAAGACCACAACCTTGTGATTTACAAGGAATTTTTCACCTTGCACAACATCTCTGTGATTACATACCTCTCTTTGTTATACACTATTTTTTACTCTTTGTGTTCAGTGTCCGCACTACAAAGAGTAAAAATAAAGAAATTAATTTTACCCTCCTTATCTTATGCCGGAGCCAGACATACATAGCTTCATTTGAATGATCATGTAGTGTGGCCGGGGATTTTGTGTAGCTGCGCAAACTTTTGTAGAATTTTGTAGTCTTCAAGGACAAGAATGTATGAACACTTTGACCTATGTCTCGCGCTGGCATTACAATGTACTATAAAGCAATTTAAATTAAACAACAATTTCCAATTTCGTTTGGAACAACCCAAGGTTCTATTTTGAGTCGCATTAATTGTCAGGGAAATACGCAATAAACTGTGTTGATTCGTTGAACCGTTATCAGAGAGTAACAGGCGAAAGTATCTGTTACGAAGGTTTCTTAACGAAAGGGATAAGAACAGCGTCCGGACCCTTCGGATGATAGCCGTTTGTAACAACACCCCGAGTTAATCCAATATGGGCCTTTCTAAGTGGTTATTTACGGGATAATGGCATTTGAGACAAATAATTTTACATGGCAAGTCAGTCAAAAGACCTCGTACGAATGAACCTGAAGTATTCTGAAGTAGCGACCAAATCTGTATTTTTAAATAATCTTTCGCCTTTTACTTTCTTTGATTTTGAACCTATCCTGAAATAAGGGAATGAAACAAAAAATACAGAATACTAAAAGGGTCCAGCCGTTTTCGAGTTTAAGCGATACTAACCAACAACGGCTGATTTTTCTAGATCTAGATTCAATCTACTTAAATATTTTTTTCTTTTATATGTTTTCAGAAGCAGTCCCGGCCCAATCTATAACAGAGACGATGCTGTTCTGCATAGAAGCGGTCCACTGTCTGCCGCACTGTTGGACTCACGACGAGTACTTGTTCCACGCTCAAGTCTACTACGGCACGCGCCCTCTGAAGACATTGCACATCACACACATTTCCATGATTGAATGCGGAGGATTCTATCCCAGAATTATATTTGATACGTGGTAAGATAATAAACAAGTAATTAAATCTAATTTGTAGGTTTTGTTTTGTATTATACTAGCTGTTGCTCGCGCCTTCGTCTGCGTAAAATTGCGAGAGTCCTTAGACCTCCTTAATCTGGCCTTATCGAAAAATCCTCCTATAAACGACTTCCGTGCTAAATTTTGGACAATTAAAAAAAAAATGCTTGAATAACTTACCGGCTTCTGGATTATTATGCATCTCCTTGAAGGTCTCTGAGTCGCTATCAGTTTGAGTTTATCTTGGCTAGGTTGTGTAAGTCTAACTAAAAAATCTTAACCTAACAATCTACATACTTAAATTAGATTACCGGTCAGGAAAAATCATTTATAGAGGTAATAATAGAATACTATACAATATATTCAAGTTGAATTAACCAGCCTGGTTGTAATTGCGTTTATAAAAGGCAAATATGATTTTTTAGGGTTCCGTACTCCTACAGGGAACCCTTGCAATTTTGCTCTGGCCGTCATTATGTCTGTCAGCCCGCAGGCTGTCCACCCACCTAGAATTTCCAAACTATTAGATGTAGAGATTTGAAATTTTTCATGTAGACAGGAAGTGCTAAAAATCCATTAGGGAAATTATTTTGAGCGAAATCGAACAACAACTATTGACATTATTTATTTAATACCTTTATCTCGTATCAGATACTGAACCCTTCTATATAGGCGTGTTTGACATGCTCTGAGCCATAATTTTAAAAATATTGGATTCGTTATTCTAGGTTGAATTTAGAAGATGTCCCAATCAACACATTGCCACGAGAGTCTCGCCTTGTACTGACGCTGTACGGACGCACGCAGAGAACCGACGAACAACACCAGAACGACATACAACAAGCCAACAAGGAGGGAGAAGAAAATGGCGACGTACAGTTTGAGCAGGTCGAACTGGGCTGGGCTGCGATACAGCTTTTCGACTATGACAGGTATTCAAAATCGCTAGGAATTCGGTCATTTATTTTATTTTACATCAAATCAGCAAGGTGTGAACCAGTTACACTGACAGATAAATTATTA
>JANCMC010013033.1:903717-976188 GCA_024363005.1 Charaxes varanes
TAGGAATTCGGTCATTTATTTTATTTTACATCAAATCAGCAAGGTGTGAACCAGTTACACTGACAGATAAATTATTAGAATATAAACTAATGTTATTAAAAATTAGGTATAACAATATTATAAATTTATATGAAATTAAACAAAATTAAATCATAATAAAGATAGTTTTATCACAAAGATAAAAATAAAAGTGAAAAAGAATATATATTTATATAAATCTTTAGATTTGTATACTATATACTATAATATTCTTTAAAGCTATATACAACATTTTAATACTTTGTACAAGAACATTATTATATTTGATAGTTAATATACATACGGTCGTCATGACACGGCTTTGACACTATCTTATAGTATAACTTATACATGTGTGTAAATTGTTTGGAGTTTGTGTGCGTGTGGTTTTATTTTAATAATTTAATATTTTATAAAAACATTCGAATTCGCTCACCAACCTCTATATAAACTAAAAATATGACAAATTGCATGCTCTTCCGGCCGCGAAATTTCATTCAAACGGTACCGAAGGTATTCGTTTGTCGTATTAATATAACGATATTTTTAAAATTATTTAAAATTGTTAAACCATCCAGGATTTTTAATTTTTGCGTCCATTCTGTACGCTGTATAATTTTCTTGCCTTGTATTTTGTCTCTCTCTTTCTACTCAACCATGTGAGTCCCGTCATCACATTCTCATAATGAACACGAGTTAATTAGTTCCGATTCCAAAGTGATCTTACTATTGTATAAGGCCATGATTTTTTGGCCACGTTGTTTGTGGCGAAATTATGAAAATTTTTGTACATATTTGGTAGGTCTAAGAATCAGTCGTTAACTACTTTTTAGAAACCTAAGTGATAAGGGTGGCCCACGCGGATGAAGTCGCAGGGTAATAATACTATTAAATATTTGTCGCAATAATTTACAATATTAAAATACATTGTCAATAGGTACAAATAAATTTAAATCGTTAATAGGCGTTTCAGTCTAAAAATGCACACCCCTCAACTAATTAATTGCAACGCTTGCTTGCGTGTTTGCGTCTACACGCTATTTTGCATGTAGAGGTGAACACTTTGGAGGGGCGGTTTTTAGACTACACGCAGTCTAGTTATATATATATGTTATCATCATATCGAGTCCGTCAACGGCGACACCTTAGCTTTAACGTCTGAAATGTGTACGAATGTGACTAGCATACCCAAACTCGGTCTTCAAAGTTCGGTTGCACGGCCTGCAAAAAAGCTTTTGCTTCCAGACGTTTTAAGCGTTTAGTTTCGAAGGATTTGGTATTGCCTGTAATCAATTTTCGCCGATTTTGCCTTTGCGCTGCAATTTGTTCCCAGTCCCAGTTCTATATATGTATGTATATATTTGGCAGAATCTTGGCCTCCGGGCACTACGTGCTGCCGCTATGGCCGGCGTGCTGCGATCGCCGCATCGGGCCCGCGCCGCACGCACTTCACGCCCCACCCGCACCCTACCCGCTACTGAACATAGGTAATATCGACTGACCACGATATTGATAAGAGCACACTCATTCCTTAAAGTTCCCATTGTCCATGGGCGTCTACATCCACTAAATTTACAACATTTGTTCGTGTGTGTATGTGTAGTAGGGTGACCTTTACTCTTCTCATTAAAACTGATCCTTGTGTTGAATAAAATTATTAAAGGCGTCTTGATTGTTTATATACATGAAATCTGGAAGAATTTCATGTATATAAACAATCAAAAATGGAAATTACATACCTGAAATCATACTTAATATGGCGAGTATAACCTAATCGAATTACCCAGCAAGTAAATGGTACAACATTACCATTTATTTTAATCTATATCATGTTTGGCGAAACCTGCAAAAAAAAAATATGTAAGAAAACCCAGATTACGTTCAAGAATCGTAAAAACAATTTTAAAATATAGGTTATTTCATATTCCCTATTCTGATGCCTATATAAGAGACACACACGTCTATACACGTTTTGCATGTCGAGATTGCATTTGGAGGGGCGTGCAACTTTAGAATGAACGAGCTATACAAAGATGAAATTTGACAAGGAGTTACTTCATAGTGTGCAGACATCCGCCATGAAAGAATTTTTCGATAGATTAAAGAGGTCTAAGGTGTCTCTCAATTTTACGCGGACGAAATCGAGGGAAAAAGCTAGTGTCAGTGATAGCCATTCGTCATTTTCAGAAATACCCATATATACGCGATCTGGTGTAAAATGGACGGACGACGAAGAGGAAAAATCTATATCGGCTGAAGATTTGCCAGCTTTCGACTCTCTCGATGGGAACACACAGTCGCAACTGTTGCATTTAATAGAACAAGGTGCTTACCAAAGAATGCCTACAGAGGGTAGAGAGGTCAGTATTAATATTGTAAAGTCACATACACGTACTAGTCAGATACCCAATGTAGATGTTGAGATGGTCGTAGCTTAATTAGTGGCCGGCATTTGAGTCGATAGCTAGATTAAGTAGTTTTTACCGCAGCCAAGTGAGTGACCCATAAACACTTGCACTGGTTGTTAGATATCCGACCTGCGGCTAAGTAACTCTTGCTGCGACCTGGTGATAGGGTGATTTTTAAAGTACAATTCGTACGCGTGATTGACCAGACGCGTCCTGAACGCTAGCGCCAGCTTACTCTCCAGATATTATACTACTGTTAACAAAAGAATTAGTGCCAATATAGTAGAAAGTGGTTTTCGAGGTGCGAACACTGGCAACATTTTTTTATATAATACGTCTATCGCTGACTTTGACACTTATGCATCTTATGCTTATCAGACATAGCTCAAAGAGTTTGTACATTTTTGTCTTGAAGACTACCAAGTTCTACAAAACTTTGCGCAGCTACACAAAATCACCGGCCACACGACATGATCATTGAAATGAAGCTATCTCTGGCTCCGATATTAAAGGCTTACGAAGCCGATGTTGGGAATTTTAGAGTCCCGTAACTGTTCTATAAACTGGTGTATTCGATTTCAGTCTATCGATTTTAGTCGCTGTTTTTTATGTTCATAGCATATTTTTTTCAACTTTAGTTTAGTCTATTAATATTTTCAATAATTAAATTAAATGAAAGGCTAAAAAGATAATACAATTATTTCGACTAGTACTTGGAAAATCTAATCACAATGTAATGGATCAACTCTGAATATAGTTTCGCGATTTATTCACATTACTTTTGTTTTTATTGTGATAAAAAAATATAGTAAATAACAAAATTGCGTACCTTGTAGTACAATCTTGCCCCATCCAGTTACAATACATTGTCCAGCACCGGCGTAGAACTCATCCAAAGTATATCTCGAGTCACGATATATGTTCGCGATAAACTCTGAAACTACTGAACCGATTTAGATGAAATTACGTAACCATCTATAATTTAGTTCAACTTTAATCATAGGATAGTTTTTATCTACATTCTTACCATAAAATTATTTAGTTCTAACTAAATGTTCAATACAATAATCGCTCGTATTCAATATAAGCAAGCTAGTCGGGCAGGACAACGTCTGCTGAGCAGGACAACGTCTGCCGGGTAGGACAACGTCTGCCGTGTCCGCTATTATATAATAAAAAGTTGGTTACCATCTATGTAATGTAAAGAAATGTCAATTACACTTACAGGCAAGGCGGGAGTATGAAAGTAAATCAAATATTTTACAACACTTGTGAAACTCATATTAAGTATATTTTTTTACAGACAGTGTGATATTCTCATAATAATGTATTTGACCTAGAGATGACTATGTGAGTTCCTCGCGCACATAAGAAGAGCCCACAACAGAACTCCTAAACCCACCCGCGTAAATCCTCGGTGGCCTCCGAAAATCAGCGTTGAAAGTTGAAATTATTCGACTTCCAACATATAAGCTGAGATGTTACGAACCGTTTTGGGGCATATCTCACTGTAGGCAATTTTATAGTTTATAAGGTTTAGTCTACTATTTGTAATTGAAATGGAATTAGAGGTAATTTTTTACAGCAATTACCTTTATTATGAATAGTTTATGCTTTTTTGAATACTATGCAATCGGAATTAGTACTGTCGATCATTCTAACCGACTTTTAATACGGGTTTTTAGTTCTTGATTCGGCTAGACGTTTGCGTGTGGCGAGTGATTTGAAGATAATTTCACATATGGTTAAAACATTATTGTTAAAGTGAATATCAATATTACTTAAATAAGGGAAACACACCACTCATTACAAGGACTTGTGGAGTAATTGTTACACACATATAATTTATTTATTTAAGCCCAATAAGCTATACAGAAAAATACATTATATAGGAAAGAAGTAGCGAATGGGTGAACTAATTTCTAAACGAGATTTCTTCCAGCTATTCCGGAGTGTAGGAGAAATAATATTAAATATAATGCGGTGCAGCTACTAAAGAAAAACACGTTACAGTGAAAGCTTAAATTTGATGTAAAGAATTTAATATAATAAATTAGTTATAAATGTTAATAATAATAATAATAATAAAACTTTATTGTCTCAAAAAGTAAATCGCTGGCTGTATGCAAAAACAAGTTATAATAAGTACATACATAGAAAAATATTGGTAATATTGGGGGTATATATTCTTAGATTTAGAGCTAAGTTTAAAACGCACAATTCCTTTGTGGAATCAATTGCCAACTTCGGTATTTCCGAACGGATACGACTTAGGCACCTTCAAGAAAAGAGCATACTCATTTCTCAAAGACCGGCAATGCATCTGCAGTCCCTGTGGTTTTGCAAGGTGTCCATGGGCGTCGGTAGTCACTTACGTGAATGCTGCCTGCTCATTTGTCCCTTATTATATATATAAAAAAAAGGATAAGACACTTAGAATACTTAAGGAGGGTATTCTGTAGCTGATTCTCGTGGTAATTACGTAATAAAAATAGGTACTGAATTTTTGACCAAATTTCCTTAAAATTAGATGGTGTGAAACAACATCACATTCATATTTAAGTAACTGGCCCGTTGGCGCAGTGGGCAGTGACTCTGCCTTCCGCGCCGGGTGTTGTGGGTTCGATTCCCGCCTCGAGTCTAGGCGTATTATCTATATGAATGTATTTATATATTTCTACAAATAAATAATATCTGTGTGTAACAGGCGTCTGTTGCCTATAACACAGGCATTAAGTTGTCTACCTTAGGAACAGACGTCCATGGTAATACAGTCCTGTATTTAATTAAGTAGATTGTGAATTTTGAATATACAGCAAAACCATTGCACAAAGCGTGTGTTTCTTGACTACGTGTATACAAAATTTCATAGATCAAAATTGTCTTTTACAGCATGTTATTAAAAGTAATATCTTCGAAGTTATGACTTAAAATGTGCAAGCACAGTAGATTCAGGCGGTGTGGTAATCGACCCATAGATGGCGCTCTTTTGTTGTTATAGGTGTGCCGGGTACGCTAATAAAACCTATATAAAACTTTACCTGAAGCTCAGTCCTACTTAGATACTAGTTTAATTTATTATTATAAATAACAATTTAGAAATAAAAGTAAAATTAATCTTTAAAAGAGAAAAAAGGTTGCTTAATAAAAGTTGGTTAATAAATCTTCGTTTCGGTTCGTAATAAAAAATTAATGTTAAGTTTTCCGTTATGTATCATAGATGGCGGTATGACGAAAAAGTACGAGCTATCGTTGTGTTTTATAAATTGTATATATAACAGCGAATAGCGATAAATAACGTTAATTATTAGGTATACCATAGAAATTATAATAATATATAAATTTTTGGTCTACAATTCTACAGATTGAACATCGTCGTAAAAGAGATATTAGAACTTAGGTCGCTGACTAGCAATGAATTAAGTCTGTTTTCCTAATTTCTTTGATAAACACTTCACTGTACTGTACTTCTCGTTGGCCAAAAATTATGAAATTTAGCAAGAAAATATTACAACTTGTAGCATACAGTAAGAAAAGCCACGGGTATCAACAAAATTAATATTACTAGCCGGTTTTTGCGACTTCGTTTGCGAAAATAGCGAGAGCCCCTAGAACTTCTTAATTTAGCCCTATGGAAAAATCCTTTCTTGGCGTATGTATAAAGACTATAAACTATCTCCTTAACAAATTTTACCCTTACATATCCCGCGGTTTTCGCGATTTCATGGTAGGTGAATTTTCGCTATTATATACATGTATAGATAACTACATAACCGGAATAATTCAATACAACTTTATCTGAAGGAAGTAAATCAGATAATGGGGCTTGCTCAGGATTTGAAACAATACCGAATTACTGCCGGCGCGAGCGTTTGAGATTAATAAGGCCCACTGAAAGACATCTGATTTCATAATATTTAAGATGTAAGAAACAATTGATGCGGTACTTTAACTCTTCATAAATAAAATCAAACGATGTTTTATGTAACTTTTACAACCTCTTTAGAACCTTCAACTATATTAACAGCTACCACAACTGATTCGGATAAGTTGAGCTACGGGAAGAAGTAGCAAGAAACTCATTAGCCACTATTTAAAAATAGTTTTTACAAAAAGAAGTTTAATATATTTACATTTGAACTATAAAGTATGGAGCTACTCAACTCAAAGTAGTTTAAGAAGTGGACATTTTCTGTGCCGCTACTGTATAACTACTAATTTTATGAAGTTTGTCATTGAATCAATAAGAAGATTTTTTTACACATAATTGGTGTAACCTTCTTTTTAAATTTTTATCAGTTCAATAATCTATTGTATGTAATTAGCCATGGAGCATAAAATAGTAGTTACTGTGTATTACAATTTGATTATAATTTATTACTTCAAGCAAGTTTATTTAGATAGATAGATAGAGAGCTTTATTTGATCAAAACACAAACTTAAAATTTTACAATACAATTTTTAAAGTCCAAAATGGTATTGTAGTGTTTTGGTCATAAAGGTCACCGTCTCAGCATAATGTCACAGTCTTACCGTAATGCTGATTTTCATTCAGGACCTTCATGACGCTACGGACTCCCATGGCCCAATTTATCTAAACATAAAATACTTCTAACTGAACAAATTTCACTACAAAAAACATTAATGCTAAAGTAACTAAAATCAAAGAATATATCTATATATTTAAACAGGCCCATTTACATAATTTTATATAAATTTAGCAACATCATGAATTGGAGAAAGAAGATGAGCACACTCCTGAACAGGTGAAATTGATGCAGACACAGGATATTAAATATGTTAACATGAAACGCACAATTGAAAGCAGGCAAATTCATTAATCTAAAAACTTACTCCTTTTTATTTATATTATAGTTATTCAAATAATATAAAATGATTACTAAAATTGAAACGCATAATTAATTTCAACAGAATCGGTAACCTCTAAGACGTCGTCCTAATGGAACGCGAATGTGCGATTCGCGCGAACTTAGTTTGTACGAACGTGCGATCAAACATATTGATGTCTAACTGAAGTTCGGGCGATCCCATCGCGCGTCAAAAATGTTTGTGAATTTATTCGCGCGAACTTACTTCGTACTAACGCGCGATCAAACATTAGTGTAGAATAGGTGTCCAAATTGACGATAACGATGATCTTGTTGTGTCGACGGAGAGCGAAGTGAGGGGCTTTTACTTGAGTGAATTTGCTTAACTCGTGACTTAGGTGAAAATAAATTTTACACTAGTCCGCTTGGATTCGGGTTACCGGTACAACTCGAAGAACTTGTGTATTCCTTTTGAAGTAATTTCCTTTCTCCTGTTTCCGTAAATATGATAAAACGATATTAAAGAAGTTAGCTGGAAGTTTTCACTTCAAAAAAGTTTAGTAAATGATTAATAGATGTAGATAATCATTGCTGCGGCTCGCATCGTTTATTCGCGCGATAATCGCGGTCTATTAAGGCACGCACTTTTTGTTATCGCGCGTGCCTGTCATCTGCGAGCTATTCTAGTGTGCGCTGCACCGTTAACAAAAAACCGTTAGTTTCCAAATGTTTATCTTAAAAAGTTTTATAAAAATACCCGCGACAGCATATATCTTTCGTGTTTAAGGCATTAATGCCAACATAGTGAACCATTATGGAAAGGGAACGGGAATGGGAAAGGAAACGGGGACCATATTATAGGATAATAGAATGTAGTAAATAGCAAGTTACTCAACGTTCTGACAGGACATCGTCTGCCAGTTCCGCTAGTTATTCACAAAAATGTTGTTTGTGGTTTAAAAAAAATCCATTTTTAACCGCAAAGAAACCTATGTCACTTTTATCGAACCAGATTATTTTTTATCAGTAAGTGATGGGTTAGTTAATGTTTTAACCGACGTGATAAGATATAATCAATATGCATTAGTAATAACAAGGAAGGTTATATTATGATCTACTTATAAAAATGTATATATCTGTTGCAATGGTGAGTATGGTGCTTGATTCGAATAATTTTTCTATGTCATATTGAACCACTAGAAGACCTTCTAGATAAAAGCAGATTTCTCAAAGGCCGGCAATGGCAAAATTAGTCTAAAATATTTGATAAATGCTAAATTTGTAGTCTTATTTTTTTTTAATAATTAATTTTATTATTTTGTACTTCCCACCAAAAAAAATACTATTATGAAAGAAATGGATTCAAATGGGTCAGGAAAGGCAGGTGTGTTTGGAGAAGGGGGAGGCCTTTGTCCAGCAAAGGAACAGTATAGGAAAAAAAAACAAATATTAGGTGTTTGATTTAAATCCTCTAAAACAATTTGTACTCACAATCTCGTGGATCCCTATCTATCCTCTTAATAATATTTTATATTGTGTTTTCTTGTTTTCAATTCCCGCCAATCTTTATATATTTTTTTATTATTTTCATTTTGACATAAAAAGGCAACGACCGTGCAGCATACAGCCTATGACCTAGTGATCTTATTATGTTATAGTATTAGACTGAATGCTGACGCTCGGCAAAATAATTCGTATTTCGAACATTTTTTATTATTCGACATGTTTATAGTGTTTTTTTTTACAATTATTTTTTTAAAGTCACATCTTAAAGGTGGCAAACGTTATGCAACTAAACAAGCATTTCCGTATTGATAGTAGTCATAGTATCACGAATTATTCTTTAAATTATCCAAGGTTTTTGGACGATTAGTATATGCCACAGATTTGAGATATGCCCAAAGAAATCTTTTCCTAAATTGTAGCTAATAACCTCGATCTCAATCATGATATCTATCTAATAATAAAGCTGCATCAAGGTTTGATTTGTGTATTACAATAATGTTATAATTATTTATATTGAAGTATACAATACATAAAGATTGTGGATAAAGTTTCATAAGTGTGTATCCGCCGCTACATAACGATGTCGAGTGGATAAGGTTACACCAAAGCAAACTAGATGGCGCTGTACGGATGACGACGACCGCAGTACAAACACTGAAAATCGCCATACAAACCAACTCACGCTAGCGAAGTTTCTACTTACGATTACTATATATAGACGTTCCGACGAACAACTACCTTCAGACAGATCTTCCTGTGCAGTGGTTGAGCATATCAACCTTCGCTCCCGCCTTTCATTCCTCGCCGAAACTTTCCACCATGGTTTGCCTTTCCCTAGTGATATTTTTATTCGAAATTTGACCTTTCATGTGTCCAAACTTTTAATAATAATAGACGGATGATCAATTCTAAAACTGGTTTTCAAATATCCGACCTAACTTTCAAATAACTACTATCTTTGTTCTTGCTAGGAGCGCCTAAAATACAGCTATTTATTTGTCTAAACAAAGGATGTTTGTAACGATCCTTCATAAAAGCTTATTGCTTGAAAACGTCCTTGTACTTCGGTAATAGGTAACAGCGATGTGCTTAGACGTGAGAATGATAAGGCAAAATGGCATTTTATCTTCTTTCTGACATCAGAACGGCGTGAGTGCTGGCAATGCTGTCACGTCAAGTGATAGTATTCTTGTCGCGTTTCGTACGGTTTGTGAGAGTTCCAGGTGGCCTATACGCCCCTTTAAGGCTGATAACGCATTTGCCTCCTTGTCTTGCAGACGCCCATATGCCCCTTGTAATATTAAAAAAAAGCGATCTGAATACGTTATGTGGGTTCGGGTGGAATCTTACAACTCAATTTTGGAGCATATATCTTCAACCGATTGAGCTAAAATTTTGCACACATATTTATGTTTCAATATACGAAGATGTGCTGTATTGGCGTTAATGTACGTACAACCTTTAATTTAAAAAATACAACTAAACTGAGTAAATACGAGTACATACATCTCTCCACAAGCTTTATATAGATTGAGTAATGGCGTTATAAGTAGATAGCAAAAGTTTTAATAGAAAAGTTTATTTTATTAATTTTTGTACAGTAAACAAAGTTTTCTACTTTAAGTTAGTTTTCTAGTTTAAGTTTATTAACTATCTTAAATTGTAAGAACTGCACGCCCTTATATGCTCAAGTGAAATCCGAAAGCATATTCAGGTTCTTATTGAGAGCATCGGGGTAATTGCTTTCGAGTTTATTACCAGTTCTCGACGGTACAGCCTTAACAATAATCTTCTAAACTAATATATAATTTATACCTAATATACCTATGTCTTACTTAATATATTTAATAACAAATAACTATCATGACAGTGTACGTGAATTCACTCCAAGAACAGCAATACAGGTCAATTTCCTCTTATGATTGAACACTATAAAAGTTACATGCAGTAAAAGAAATTGTCTAATTTGACATGTCAGAATTATTGGGGAGTATTTATATTGAAACATCAGGAAACACAGGAAATAAATACGGAGCTATCTCTAAATTTGTACGGTTCACTAAAATTACAATATCCAAATTCCCAATACGCAGTGTCCCGAATATGTGTGCTCAGTTTCGGTTATAAACCAGCACTACGCTATCAACTTCCATGTGGGTACAATTAGAATTTGTCTAGATGAAGTTTTAATTAAAACTTGTGTTATTCGCTTTGTGAATAATCGCCGCTAGATCGCTCGAACAATGTTTGCTCGGAATGTTTATGAAATTGTCACTACTTTTGATATTTATGCCCTCTGGAATTTGCCTTACGCCAAAGTTTTGCGCGTGAGTTTCGAAGCGACGTTTTGTCATTCTATTTTATGCAGTGCTTTAAACGATACTGTCTAGTTTTGTGTACCTTTAAGTTTGTTAATACACAATAAACTGTTTTTTTTTGTTCATCAGGCGTATTTTGCTTTTGCTATTAAATTATAATAGGCGTTTATTTTTTCGTATAAATAATTATTATAAACTAGCGGACCCGGCAAACGCTGTCCAATTTGAATGTTGGGTTACTTACTATTTACCACATTCTATTATCCTATAACATTGTCCCCATTCCTGTTTCCTTTCCCATTCCCGTTCCATAATGATTCACTATTTTGGCGTTAATGCCTTAAGCATAAAAGATAGGCCCCGGAGCGGAAGGTAGGGTCACTGCCCACTGCGCCAACGGGCCGGTCTTGCATAAGTAAATTATCAATAAAGAATACAAACAGTTTTAGTAATAACAAAATATTAAACAAAAGAAAAACACTATTTTGTTTTAACAATTTCTTTAGTTTGTTAACTTATTTACTATGTTATTTTAAACGTTTGAGACTGATGTAATGTATAAAAATGAATGGTTTATTGAATAGTTTTGGACTATTTGGTATTTGGTGCCATTATTATTATTATTTGGGCAAAAGTGCCTCTTATCGTATCCAAAACTATTTTTTTTTCTCAGAATTTAGTTACACAGTTTTAGAGAAGTTATTGATTTTTTTTTCTTGATAAAACTTGATGTATACCAACACAACAGTGACACGAATAGTATCAAAGTATGCCCCCATACGCTTGTCACGATTACGCGTTGACATCGTTTAATATATGCGTGAGTAAGTGGTGTAAATCGTTTGGCATTTGTGTGCGTGTGGTTTTATTAAAAAAAAAATAGTATCATTCGCATAAATTCCTATATATGAACTACAATTGTGCCAATTTCATCCTCCTCCTCCGCCGTCCGCGCAATTTTCTTAATATGGTATCTAAAGTTTTCGCTTTACGTATTATATAAATATATATAACGTGCCAAGACTCAAGGCGGAAATCGAACCCGCAATGCCTGGAACGGAACGGACTCTGCCATCTGCGACAACGTCGCAACAAAACAAATAAAATTGCAAGTGCAACTCAAGCTCAAGATTAGCGTCAAGTGGCGGCAATGCTGTCACGTCAAGTGATAGTTTCAGTTAGTTATATTAAAAGCGTCGGAACTTTTATCTCATAAAAGTGAAACTTATTAATTTAATTTACAAAGTCTTTGTTCCAGTTCAGTAACTTATAATCACTATGTATATCCTAACACGTTCTTTTACTATTATTTTGTACTCATAAATTATAAAACAAACATTAATGGCCGTCCACACAAATACTACAGATTCCCTGACACTATGAAGAAACTGTCAACTATGACAATGACATGCACTCGTACCCAATCTTCACTTTTCCAGGAACTCGCTTCGCTTCTCACTACCACGGTTATTTTTAATAACAATCTGTACTAGGCCGAAAATGAAGCGTAGTTATATCCATAGTTGTTAACAAAACTTTGTATTATTAACTCTAAGGCATAATTTATTTATTAAATTGGTGATTTATTTATTTTATAATTATTACCAGGGCAACCTCTATAATTTTTTTATCAATGTGTACGGTGGGAGTTTATATTGATTCTATTATTATACTAAGATGTTAAGATATTCATCCTAAAATATAAATTTAAAATTGTTCCGCGATATATTCATTTAGTCATCACCTCAGATCATATAACAAAAGTTTCTTTAGTTCTATAATCTGAGGTTGTTACCTTTTCACACTAATACAGATACGATTAGAGCAATTTGTTTCCAAGCTCTTTTATCATAAATACTAACTTAATAGCACTCTAATTGATAAAATGGGACATTATTTTAAGATACAAAATTAATTTCATACATTAGTTCTCCGTGTAAAACGCCATCGTTGTAGTATGGAGATTAGAATATAAGGAGGACCATCTCAATGTATTAAAGTGTCCATCGAATCCGTAAATAAGGGGGGCGCCATATTAGAATAAGGAAGAATGTTAAAGGTTTTTTTTTGTTTAATTGGTTAATTCATTTTTCCCATACAAACGTTTTATATCTAAAATGTAGAGTCAATTTGAACTTATACGGGGACGGGAACGGGAACGGGAATGAGAACGGGAACGGCGATGATATAGGATAATAGAAGTAAATAATAAGTAGCCCGAAGTTCGGGCAGAACATAGTATGCCGGGTCCGCTAGTATAAAAATAAATCAAAATGTGTTGGTAAACGCATAGCTCAACCAATGAACCAATTTTTCCAATTCTTTTTTTTTAAATGTTCGTTGGAGTCCAAGGATGGTTTTTACGGCGAGAAAAAATCGAATAATTGCCGGGAAAACTCTAAAAAGAGCCCATTTCAGAGTAGGGGATTAATTTACTGAATTCAACGAACATACCCGAGTGGAGTATATCGGGGGTTTTTTAAATTTCGTATTTAATGTTATTTTATATACTTCGGCTGGCCCGTTGGCGTAGTGGGCAGTGACCCTGCCTTCTGCTCCGGGGGTCGTGGATTCAATTCCCACCTCGAGTCTGGGTGTATTTTCCATATGTACGTAATTATATATTTCTAAAAAAATATATTTGTGTATAACAGGCGGCTGTTACCTATAACACAGGCATTTAGTTGTCTACCTTAGGAACAGACGTCCGTGTTTCATATAGTCCTGTATATATTTATTTATTTTTAACTAATAATTTGTAAGATTCAACAAAGAAAAATAAGAGTACGTTTTTTTGTTACTTTGCAGTCATATGACTGTACTTTATATGACAGGGAGAAAGTGTTTTATAACGACCCTAAACCAATTTAATAACGATATAAACCCAAAGAGTACTTATTTCAAGGGTTAATCGGAAAAGAGTATATGTAACAAAGAGTGTAGTGCTTTGTAGGCGATGTTGCTTACAGCATTCAGCATTACATCGAAATTGCGAATTTATGCAGACAATCTTAGAACTAACGTGCTTGTCATTTTAATAAGCTGCGATTGAACAGTGGATAGTAAAACTAAAGAACATAATCTTAATATATATAAATTAAAAGTCACGTTGTGTGTCCGCGATGGACTCCTAAACTACTTAATCGATTTTAATCAAATTTGCACACCGTGTGCAGTTTGATCCTACTTGAAAGATAGAATAGCTTATATCTCAATTTATAGTCGCAAATAAAATTGAATCGCTGAAATGTATGCACGTACGTAACTTCCGAACCACTGCGCCGAATTGGATAATTTCTTTTTTGTTGTATTCGTTATTGTTAGGACAAGGTTTGTATAATAAAAAAGGAATGGCAAAACGAAAGCGTAAAGGACATGAAACGGGAACGGGGAATACAGTCCCCCTGGGAGAAAAATAAGATCGCATAAGATCTGAGTGAAGTGGCTGCAGTGCTATAGCGTCAAATGAAGGCATTGTTGTCGCATTTCTTTGTAAAAGGTAGGCACGTATCTGCGATCCTTCTCGCGGTGCAGTAATCTATGGGCGTCGTCTGCCCTTTGTAACATAAAAAAAGTTGTTACAATTAATGTCTTGTTTATTGTTTTTTATTTAACAGAATTATTAAGTTACTTTGCGAACCTCTATGTCAACGCACATTTTGCTCTGAAATCAGAGTGTCAACGGCAGATGAAATCTACAAAGTTTATTGTCAAAGTTTTATTAATATTAAATTTACTTCTTGTGTATTTTAATTATAACGATGAGTGGAAACATTTTGATAGTCACTCCTAAATGTTACTCATTTGATATATGTTATGACATCATGTTTTAGGCACTTATCGTAATCTATGTCAACTCAAACTTTTCTCCAATATCAGACAGTCATAGAGAGATGAAATGTTGATACAATTGAAATGTTGATTAAATAATTAGATTTAAATTTAGATAGGTATAGTCGATCAAGAAATTGGTGTGCCTCGTTAAGGTCGAATGTCGTTTGCACGTCAATTAGTTAAAAGGCTCATTTTTGCTTGTTATGCATTACGTTAATTTCTCCGCAGTACAAACACTGAAAATCTCCATACAAACTAACTCACGCTAGCGAAATTTCTACTTACGATTACTATATATACGTATATATACTATACCTATATATACTATACTTACGATTACTATATAGATCTTCCGACGAAAATCTGTCGGCGAGGCGCGGCCGCCCCGGCCAACCCCAACTAGCCCAGACACGAAGATCTTCCTTTGCGGTGGTTGAGCATAGCTTTCATTCCTCGCCAAAACTTTCCACCTTGGTGTGCCTTCCCACATACGGATTGCTTTGAAAATATTCAACTGTCTATGTTCAACAGAGATAATTTAGGATTCTAATGGTGAAAAACTTTTCAAATCGATCCAATAGATTCCGAGCATATTCAATTCTTACTACTTTATAAATGAAGAGATAAGATTTGATACTCGTATTTTATAATACAATAATAAAATGTTATTATTATGATATAAGAGTATCAAGTCTTAACGTGAAGTAAGATTTATTGTAGCTTCTACAATAAATTGAGATGGTTTCCACGCGTCTTTTTCTTCCTATCGTTATCCCGGTCTAGTACTAGGGTCTGCTAAGATTGTGGAGGATTTGGCTGTGGGACGACTTAAGATGACCGACTGCCATCTGACGTCATCCTCGGAAACTCCACGATCTTTTCCAATAATTACTTTTAGAACTTAAAGCAGTGAAGAATCCAATGTTACAATAGAAAATGCAAACACAACAGTAAGAAAAATTACAGTTAAATTAAATCTTAAAAAATGAAAAAGAAATCTGCCACTGATTTGAAAAAGTACATGTAAAGGGCACCCCGAAAATTTAACAAAACAATCTGAAAATATTTTGGTTGAAGTATTTCATCATTATATGAATTAACCTATTACTACAAAATACATTGTAAAATTACAATAATATATATCTTAACACATAGTAAAAGCATATTTACAGCACTACTTGATTTTTAAATACCGCGTCACTTTTCTTTGTTATGTTTCTTAAAGTACTATAAAAATACGATTAATCAATTTTGCGACTCATATTAATATCTAATTCTTTTTTTTAATATTGAAAGCTACCACTAATACAAGCGAAAAAATATTTACTAAGGGAGGAATAATAAAGAGCCTTAATGTTCAGTTTGTCCTACTTTACATTTAAAAATAATAAAATAGGACATACTAAAAATGCTACACAGCATCAATAAAGACGCTGGAGCATTAGTTATCCCTCATATTAAATCACTGGGATTTACAAACTTGATTTAATATTTAAATAAAATACAAATATTCTACATATTATGTATATAATCACTTATTATATGTCTTATTATCATTATATTTTTAATATTAGTCTCGTATAAATGGGGACTATTTTAAGGGAAGTACTAAAAAGGAGAATGACATACATAGTTGAGAATGTCATTAGAACATTATTTTGCTATGTAAATTCTATCGCAAATAGATGTTTTGAAGAGATAATGTATTATAAAAGATTATTTTGGACGCTGAAAGCTTAGAAATATTATGAATGCTAACCTGAGTCACATAAGTTTGTGAAACGAAGTGTCAAATAAGTTTGTGAAATGAAAAAATGCGGTGCTGAAATAGACAACTGCTAAAACTATAATCAGATCTAATGAAAACGCACATGAGAGCATTCTTTTGTAAAAGATTTTAATTATTCTCACTTAAAAAATACATATATTTTCTAATATGTGATTAAAGGTCATTTCAATACCTATCCGGTGAATGATTTTTAATCTTATATTTTATTTTAATGTATTTTTTAAATAGGAAAAAAATTCTCAGGTGTGCGATTTTATTGCACCCGAGTGTAGTTGTAATTATTATAAGAAAAGTTAAATTATTCTAAACGATTATTAGTTTATATTGCTTATAATTCTAATCTTCTACAAATACTTCTTATCAATATATTACCTATCAGTGTATTTCTTCCTTCTAAATTTGACTAAACTGAGTGATTTTAAATTGGAAAAAATGTTCTACCCATGACAGTTTATAATAAAATCTAAATTGAGGTTTAGTTCTCAAAAGAAAACTAAGAAGTGGTTTATTGGAAATCAGTCATCTTTTAAATATTACAACAACGATAAAAGACCTCATGAAGTATTAAGAACTACGTTTTTTTTTAATGTGAAATACCTTTGAAAAATAAAAGTAGTTCATCATAATTTCCTAATACAAATCTTTTAAATTAATAAAGATCTTTTAAAAATATTAATGGCCTAAAATACAGGACTATTTTTTTTTTAAACAATGGAAAACGTAAATTATCCCAATGCCTATTTATCCTTTATTTTGCTTTTCCGATCATCCCATTACACACCTCTACTAAGGACAGAGACTAATTTAAACGACAAATGCTGTATTAAAAATTTTCACACACCATATTAGAAATAGCATTGATTTTTACGTTTATATTAAATAATAATTATGTATCAACAGTTATGTTATATTAATAGTAGTCGTCTAATATTCATCTAAATAACGTACAATCTAGCGCTTTTAGCACGGTAAACTACTTAGTTATTACCTGAATGCTTCATGTCTTTATTGTATACTCTTACCATCTAGGATAATAAACCTATATACAACTAATCATTTATTTTTAATTCAGATCATACTAGTTAATGGTACTTAAATACTTATAACAGGCATTGCGACAGGTGTGCGTTAACTTTAAATATAATTTATAATTGTATACCTAATCCTCAAGACCAATCAATTTATTTCTTTAGAATGTGACTGAGGCAAATGAAAATGATGATAATGATAATGATGATGATGATCGCAATAATAATTAAATTAAAAGGATGATGGTCCTCATGATAAATGAATGGAAAACTAGATATACTATTGTCGAATAAAATACGTTCTATGAAAAAGATAATTCCAAGAATACTAGGTACATTTTTTTAAAATCTTTATAATATATAACAAAAGTATAGAATGTGATGATGATGGTATTAGATTATTAAAATCTAATACAATATCAATGACAATGATAAGATGATGGATGAATTGTGACATGAAATGGTAGTTTGATTTAAGAATGGCAAAGTTTTATATGTATATATTAGAATATGACTGCGTACACAATAAAATTGAGGCTAAATATATAATATTCCAAAACAATATACAAAATGTCTACCCAAAGTCTGGGATGACCTTTCGTCTCCGTTATTGCAATTTTTTTTTACTTAAAAGTTAGTAAATAATATTTTTAAGTTATTCATGTTAAGTAATCAGGAAGTATGAGCTAACGCACACGCTGACACAAGCTCTAAAAATTTTAAAAGTCTACAATAATTATGCTTAGATAATGTTATATAAGAGTAAGATAAAGATAGCTACAACTATAATATAGTAGCGATGATTAGTATCTAACTATGAAACAAGTCAATAAGTCAAAATCACCCAGTGATGTTTTTCACTTACGAACGCATTTCACTCCGTATTCAGGGCTTCTTAACCTTACTTTATTACAGGTTTTTCAACATTTTCAGTATTTTTATATTACATCACTTTAATATGTACTTAATAATTACTAGGTATATCCATAAAACTAAACTCAGCGCTAAAATTATTAGTATGTGATCGCTATCCTTAAAAAAATGTCAAACTATAAAATATCTATATTCCTTCAGATAACACGCGCGCAAGGAAAAAGTACCGCTACCTGCACGCGCCTGCGCACGTCTGCCGCCGCCCCCCACAGAATAAGACGCTGCGGCAGAAAAGCCACGATGATGAACTGCATACTCTTGGATAACGGCAGCGATGCACGCAGCGACGCGGCACGTCCACTTCACAACACAATCATAGGACAAGCAACCAAAAGTGCAACCCATCCGCTCCGCAGCAACCCACGATGAAGAATAGCGCTTCCGAGACTGATTGACTGACTGATTATACTTAAAACGGCGCCTTCTAGAGCAACAAGGAAAGGAGAAGACCAACGGCGCAATCAATCACCCAGACTCGATAAAAAAAACCATCACAACACCCAGCGCCAATTCATACAAAAGACCATTCCGTGAACAGAACGCGAAACAATGACAATTATTATAATTTTAGTAATGAATTGAATTAAAATAAAACGTGTTCTACTCCGTCAGTCGAACGTGACTGCTATTTCAAATATTTGCTCGAAGATTATAATTAAATTATATCAAAACAATATATATGAATACATAAAAAGTTCTATATTTAAATTATGTATGCATAACGTGGTAAGTATTGATTATTATTAATTTGTAGATTACAGTTTAAAAGTATATAATTTTATATCTTAACAGACAAATTTTAAATCAAAAAAAGGTATAAAGATAAATTATAAATATAGCCCCATCATGTATCAGGACAATAATTCATAAAATATAAGCAATAGAACAATTTTCCATTAAGCACTTCTAAAGAGTTCAATATAACATATAAATCGTTTCGCAACCATCTAATAGACCCAAAAAGACAAAATTTGAATTACTTTCCGCATTAAACATTGCAAGAGAATATTGTGCAATTTTGCAACACTACAACTACATTATAATATGCTACACAAACACCAATTAAAATAAAACTATCACTTCCATATGTAATTTACAGAATTTGAATATATTTAGAATAAGTAGAAACCCCATAGCCATAAGCCATAACTTATTTTCTGTAGGAGTAAAGGAATGGATGGACTAAAAGAATATAAAGGTAGACGGGGAGGAGAAAAAGGTTTCGGATACTACTGTCACGGACGGTATAGGGGTAGTGACAATAGCAGCTAGGGTAATCCGGGGTCGCGTACCCGTAGTAGATCTAACCAGTTATCAGACAGATAAAAAGGAAAATCCACCCCCTGGATGCACTAGAATATTCCTCTGATGTAATATAAAAAGTGTCAGACGCTGCATAGATATTCTAAGAATAGCAAACTAAATTAATGGACTACTGTCCTGATCACTTCATTTGAAAATTCAAATACATATAGAAACGAAAAAGTCCAAACACAAAGCGGTATCGAACCCAGGAATTATATTCTTTGTGATATAATTTGTCTTGAAGCGCAGTTTATTACGTAGGGTTTTTTAGGTATACAGATCCTTTTATGATTTTAGTAATAGTATAATTAAATAAAATAGCAAAAAGGCCTCAGAAGGACATTTGGTTCATCCTTTTAGGGTACTTTGGTGAGATATTTTGGTTCTGTAAATTTCAGATCTCTATTTATTACCGTTTAGTGAATAAATCGAAAAAAAAACTGAAAATCATAAAAAAAAATTCATAAGAGCTTGATAATAAATTGTTTTGAATTTTGAATAATATGTTTTTGTAACTGATGACAGCTTTTAAGAAACAAAATTAAAAGCTTTTAATGATGATACAAAGTAGCCACAATTATGAAATCCCCCTTTTCAATGTACTATATCGTTTTGTACTTTTGAAATCTCAAATATCTGTGCTTCATATTGAAAGAAAAGTAGTGCGTACGAAGGCACTGCACAGTTATTATAGACTCTCTTCAACAGTAAGTATGCAGTGAAATACGAGTCGCCGTTCTTTAAAAAAATGTAGTATATCTCAACAATTTTAACAGTTATTTTGTATCGCATGAAGGTTATCAAAAAGAAACGGATAGAGTTGGAGAAAAAGAAGCAAAGTCAAACGGAAGCAGATCTTTACTATGGTGAGACAATTTTTAAAAGTCGTTTAATGTAAAATTCAAGTTAATGTAAATATCAAAAAAGTTACAATTCAAGAATACAGACAATACCAGACAATGTCTGGTATAGTAATGAAAAACTGTTTATATAATAATTCCTTTATACGTAGATTATCAGAAATGAAGATTTGGATATATAAAAATTTATGAGAAAACAAATTGAATAAGCAAATTCAATATTGTATGTGCAAAATACAAGCGCTCGTTTTGTTTATTAATACATGTCTTTGCAGACCTAGGCAACTATCGAAGGAAAACTTTCCTTGACCTGTTGATAAGCTTATCTGGTGGTGAGAAGGGATACACGAATGTGGAACTGAGAGAAGAAATTTTGACCTTGACTATTGCTGGCACGGACACCTCTGCCGTTTGTATTTGCTTCACCCTCATGTTAATGGCGAAATATCCAAAAGTTCAACAACAGATATATGAAGAGTGAGTTCAATTTATTTGAAAGTACAATTAATTTATTTATTTTACACATAATTGCTGTTATAAGTAGTAAACCGACACGTAAATTCTAGGGGGCCGAGACCAGGACAAGGATAGGAATGACCCGAGGAGGGACAGAGAAAGGTATACTTTTTTTTTAAAATAAAGGGTTACCAATAAATTATGTCACTCGTTCAGGTAGTGTTAGGGTATCGCCAAAGTGTGATATTGTATGACAACACAGGGGATCAAGGCCTTTGTGACGTCACAAGTCAAAATTGAAAATATTAAAAAAAAATTGAAACGGCTGTTAAGTTAATTATTTTTGATGTATGCTTAAAACTGAGAAATATATGATGTCATATTAACGATATCACAGTTTCTTTTAACTAGCACAGGAATAAGGGCTTTAACTCAATTGTGCCAAATGTAACAGTTTTTTAAAAATAAAAAGGGTGGGTTTTGAAAATGTGACGGCTAAAATTCGCGTGTCGTCATTTATGGACGGCGCAAATGTGAACATGTCCTTTTCTTGAATTTTTTTTTTAATCTTCATTTATTTTTAATTTTACAGCTTTAGTCAATTTTTGATGTGAGTACTAAGATTACATTGTATGTACATGACATCTTTTGTCGATAAAGTATCTTATCACTCCTTCTAGAAAATCTTAAGCATTATTTATTAGCTCGGTAAAAAAATTGAAACTATACAATGGAACGGAAAAAAGTGACAAAAAAAGATTATAATGAATTCAAACTTTTTGCTAAATCTTATAATTTTGCGGAACTTTACACTAGATCCACTAATTAGTATTAACTTTAATCGCTTCCGTTCGGAGCAATTATGAGTAATTGAAAACTCTAAGTTGAAATTGAAATATTCGTAAAAGGGTTACACAAAAAACAAACGAAACTGATAATAAGAACATTAAACGTTAGTAAAATTTAGGAAAACAACAATAAATAGAAAAACAAAACTAAACATACAAAAGGGGAGGAGAAAGGACTTGTGAAGGAGGCAACAATGCCTTTTCTAAACGTTCTATGTTATTTTGTTCGATATGTACGTAGGTGGGATTGTGTCGCGTTGACACCGTAACACCTATTGCACATTTCTGTCGCTAAGTCTGCGGTAAGAACTGTCGCCCTCGTGGCTTATACAGCAACCAAAAGCGGTGTCACTCCCGAAATACACCATAAATCGTCGCAGACAGACGCAAAGACAATGATGACGATGATGATAGTATTCATTCAATAAAGTGGCTTAAGGTAAAAGCTTGTACTGATTTAAAACTGTTACTGACACATATAACATAGAAAAGAAAAAAAAAAAAATAGCCTGTCCTTTTTTCGGAGCAATTCGAATGTGTATTTACATATTTCTGTGCAATTGAATAATCAAAAACTTCCGAAGATGACGTCTGCAATCTAAGCGAATCCTGGTACTAGATCGGGATAACGTTAGGAAGAAGAAGAAGGGATCTATAGGAAATTTTAGATAAGGTGTATTACCCGCGCAAAGCCGGGTAGAGCAGTTACTATAATTATAATTGGGTAAAAATTAAATCACGCGTTTAAACACGTTACACACGACGGTAGTCGGTCATCTTAACTCGCCCCCATGATAAATTTTAGCGTGATCATATATAGCCTAAAGCCTTCCTCGATAAATGGGCTGTCTAACACTGAAATGATTTTATAAATCAGACCAGTACTTCCTGAAATTAGCACGTTCAAGTAACAAACAATCAATTAAGCTCTTCAGCTTTATATATTAGTATACATATAAATAAGAATTTCTTTTATAGAAATTTATAATGCGAAATTTGTATAACTTATAAAAATTAAGTTTAAAAAATAACAGTGTGACTAGATTATCAAAATAGCTGGAAGTATTTAAACCTTCAATGGACAAGCTTTATACGATTTTTTGAGAAAAAAATCATCAATTAAGTTATATTTTATTTACCGATTCGTTGTACTACCAGAAAGAATCCAATTGACAATGAATGTGTGTAATACACTTATGGATTTCCCAAATTATACAAACGTTCATCATGCAGATGTCCATGGGCGCCGGTAGACACTTCGGTGTCTGCTGCCTGCTCGTCTGCCCCCTTGTAACATAAAAAAAAAAAAGTTCCTGAGATTAGCGCGTTCAAGCAAATAAACACTTTGACTTTATATATAACTAGCTGTCTTCCTCGATAAATGCTATCTAACACGGAAAGAATTTTTGAAATCGGACCAATTGACCCAAAGATTATCGCATTCAAGTAAATAAACAAAAAAACTTTTCAGCTTTATTCAGCTTCATGTATTAGCATAGGTAATAAAATATATAATATATAATGAAATAAATGTAATAGGCAAACGTGATTAGACCACAGAGTCTAGTCTGTCAAGTCCCATGCATGTATTAAACGTTTTACTGTACTTAAGTCGCAAATAATATGAACTTAAGGTTAATTAAACAGACAAAAACTGTTAGTTACCGACGAAAGTAAATATAGAAACCGTTGATTATTTTCTTTACGAAAACAATTTTCTGTTCACCTTCTTCTCATTTTACTTTGCTAGTTGAGTTTACTTATACCCATTTTGAGACCCGGTCGAACCTGGTCCAGATTAGCTCAAGACCGTAAAGAGTGGTAGCAATGGGAAGAGGCCTATACCCAGCAATGGGAGCTAAAAGGCTGTGGTACGATGATGATGTATTTGTTGAAATATACATTCATCAATGCATGATGCATCAATTCATTCATTCACTCAGTATGTCTTCCATACTTCCCTACATCTGTGTGAAGTACGTACGTAGTCGTACATCAAACTGAATAATATTACAAACTGACAATGCCGGCTATACTTACACACGCGAATATCGCTAACAATTCGTGGGAGCCATTGTCAGTACTGTCGCGTTGTTGTCGCATAGAGCCTTTATAGGGTTCACCGGCCGAATTGCTGAAACGGAAACCCATGTATTTTCATTCTATTTGACACAAGCTTTCACCCGCGTATTTGCTCTTGTCAGTTTCAGCGGTCCATTCGTTGATAGCAAGGTAAAACTGACGCTTACTTAAGGCACTAGAAGGCACGCCAAAGTGCAAAATGCATGAAAACTATAAAGACCGACCGACACCAAAGGTTATTGGTAAAGTTTTCACTTTACTAATAACCTTAGTAGAGTCTATCTCCTGATGATGCTTCGGTGTCGAAGCGAAACGTGCATTTAGGAACATCGGAAAGTCAGTGTAGTGTTCTGCTTTGCTGGCGGATTCGGTGGTGAAGCTTTCGGGTTGCAGCATTACACCGATTTTCGCTCGGATTAAAACAAAGTAATTTAGTTTTCATGCATGTCATGGATTTTCTCAACTGGCTAATGCACTGTGATACAAAATTATTAATGGGATTAAATCTTATATAGTTATTAAGGTTGTTTAATTTTATCCAAACTAACGGTTTTACTGTATTTAATCTTCCCAATTTTCTAGTTTAAGCAATCGTTAAGATAAAAATATAACCGGAATTCTATTTTAGTTACATCTAGGGATGATCGATATTAGAAAATCGATGTTTTACAAATATCGCTGAAAGGTGTTAGAAAATATCGTTGATTCCTAGCCGTACTCGGTCACGACAACTTATATCCCGCTACACACGTATCGATAAATCGTTGCAAAAAAACTGTGCAATTAAATCGACGATTTTTCATTCACACTTATCGATAAAACTGTACAGTTTAGACTACAGTTGTTTCGCAACGATTTATCGTAATGTGTATATCGGCTATTATTTGGACAGGGTGTTTAAACAGGGTTTTGGTGTTGTACCCTTTGGTGGCTACCATACCCGGTCTTATTAGGAAAAGTTCGAGCATAGTTTAAAACAAGGCTTCTTAAACTGTGGATAACCTCGCGACCCCCCTAGGGGTCGCGTGACTACTGAAAGGGGGTCGCAAAGATCTGATACTTTTCAATCATTATAAATAAAATTTCAAAATTAGTATACACACTACGTACAAATAGCGTTGCCGGCCTTTGAGAAATGAGTATGCTCTTTTCTTGAAGGTCCCTAATATTATTTGACAATTAATATACACACGATCGTCATGAATACGCTTTCCATCCATCTTATAGTAAAATATATACATGTGTGTGTAAATCGTTTGTTATTTGTGTGCGTGTGGTTTTATTTTTATAATTTAATATATTAAATTAGAAATTATGTATTAAATTAGAAAAATATATTTTTATATTAAATTATAAAAATATTAGCATTCGCTCACCCTCCTCTATATAAACTGTAATTGACTCATATTCCTCCGTCTGCGTTATTTTTGTAAAATGGTACGGAAAGTTTTATCTTTACGTATTAATATATAGATAAGTGCATGCATTTATTTATTTGTAGAACGTCTCTCTTTTAAAATATATTATATCTCACGGAATTTTATTATATCACATGAATATTGATAGTACTTTTGTTAATATCGTAGATTATACTTTAAGTGAATCGGATAAAAAATGACGAATTAACGACTTTACAAAAAAAGATAGATTACGTTTATTTGATAGGCGGCAATAAACGATGATTACAACAGATAACCAAATAGCGCAAACATAATGTAGCGATATTTCACCCGCACCTGCCTTTCATAAACAAGCTTTATGGAAATATTTGTGGAAACATGAAAATACTAATTTAATAACAGTCACAATACAATTTTAGTTTGAAGTTAAAAATAACATTAAAGATTTCATAAAATCAAATAAATTCAAACCTTTTTTGATAAATTGTTAAAACCGCACGCACACCGATGCCAATCGATTTACACACACATGTGTATAATTTGCTATAAGGTGGTGTCAAAACGTCATGACGATTGTATGCATGATAATTGTCAAATTTAACAATATCGCTGTACAAATAATTGAAATTGATTTTTACATACCTTTAAATAAGTATGTAGTACGCAAATGAAGCAAAGATTTGTGGCCGAATTTCGGCCACAAATCTTTATTAGTCATTAATTTATGACGACTTACTCTACTTATTAAGTTATATATATATATATACCGCCTTTTTTACTCTTAGAGAATTTCCTGAAATGGGCTGAAGAGAGGTTAAAAAATGTATAGGAGAAAAAATAATAAATATTGATTAAGTACTTGACGAGGTCGTGGTCTAATCAGTGGTCGGCGTTTCAGTTGATCGCTAGGTTAAGTAGCTCTTGCTGCGACCGGATGATAGAGGGGTGACCCATTCTAGCACTGGTTTATACTTCATATTCGACCTAACGTTAGGAAGAAGAAGAAGAGGTTCTAGGATAACAATTACGGTATAAGGTATGTATTAAAATCCACAAGGTACCCGGTTCAAACCCCACCGCCGTTGGGGTATTGTCGCACCCACTCCTAATACAATCTCTTAATTTAAGCTTAGTAGGAGGGGAAAAGGGAATATCAGAAATACCTAAAAAGAATTCCTAATATTCTTTTTAAAGAAAAGATAAAAAAAGATCTGACCAATTTTAACTAAAAATAAAACATGCATTTTTTGCGGATTTATGAAGTAATTTAGTTTTTCTATCCTTAAAGCTCTATCGTAAAAACCAATACAGTATTTCACCAATACAGTATATCCGTATACTGAATATTTTTGTGAATATTGAAGCGCAGCGGATAAGGCCTAAAAATTATTTGTTTTTTGCATCGCATATTCCAAAAATGCATGCCCATATCGAATCAAGATCAATGCACTCGTCAATATTATCATAATTACGTTTTTGCAATATCGATTACCGCTCGGAATTGATCATTTCGTTGGCCAAATTGAAGCGAGGGAATTTATAATTGCTTGTACGACATGGGCCGAATTTTGTCGGCTTCTTCGGCCACAATTGGTGGTCAGATGAACGCGCTTTTTCGCCATCGAAATATCTTTCCGGTTTTCAAACATTACCTTTTTGTGTGGAATTTGCTTTAAACATGACTAACGTGTCTTGATTTTGGGATTCCGTATAGTGAAAACTTACTCGTAAAGTTTTCGTCTTCGAAAACTCGAATCTTTCCAATTAAAATAAGTATTTGCCAAATATTATGTCCCATACAGCTGGCTAACCGAATTTCCGACTATGCATTGTGCAACCATTTTAGTAAATACCTATTTGGCTTGGTACCGATTTCAAACCATCAGAGAGCGTAGCAAGAACATTCTCGATAGCTTTACTTACTTTTACGTATGAAACGAAACGTCAAATGAAGGTTCGTACGTCCATTTTACACGGCTTACATGGCGGTAACGTCGAGGATTCGATACGCGTGTGTTTTGATTTTATTCGTGCCAAAAATATTTATCAAATAAGTTGTGTAAAAAGGAAGACTTAATGTTCCATTTGACGTTCGGTTTCGAACGTAAAAGTAAGTAAATCTATCGAGATTGTTCGTGATAGGCTCTCAGACATCAATAGGTGTCAAGCACGTCGTATGTAAATACCAATTATTTTTTGCTTTTTAGTTCCTTGGTGTTTTTTTGGGGGAGGTTATCCCTTTTTATAAAAGATAAATCTATAACGGTCACAAAAGGTCATCTAACACGAAATATCGAAAACAGCAGGACGTACAAAGTTAAAATTTGGCAGGAAGTTAATTTATAGTTAGTAAACATACGCTGAGAACGCAAAATTTATCGACAGGAGGTCTTAAGACAAATTTAATTCAGAACAGTCCAATTTATAATAAATAAGCAAAGATTAAAGATAAAAGATGCCTCTTTATAAGTACGTACTTAAATTAAAGTGGTACCGAACCCGCAGTACGAAAAAGCGATTCGGTTTTTAATGCTTTTTTTTTTAAAATTGTTGCATCTGTCGCCACGTTCAGAAAAGGATACAAAATGAAATTGAAAATTAAACGCCTTCTATGAACACGAACTTGTACGTACAGACGGTCGTCATAAATAAGAGTTAATATAAGTCGACGGAATTCCTCGATAAACTATGGAGTAGGTAGTTACATGACTTGGACCGCTTACAAGTACGAGGTACTGGTCCAAGAGCACTTAACACGTTTTTGGGAAGGTGTTTTAGGCGATTTCAAATTGCGAACTTATAGTAATTCATGCAAAATACAACCCGTGAATCATGAGCCTACCAGAGTTATATTATTCTGGTTGATTATTTTTTTAGTCCAAATTACTTGCCTAGTTAATAACCGCAATTACCCTGGCAGACTCATGATTTCCGGTTATTCAATCATAAATTACTGTATGTTCGCAATCTGAACTGGCCTAAAACACCTTTCCAAAAATGTGTTATGAGCTCTCCGACTATACGGCGGTACGACAAGACAGATTTGCGAGCTTGTGCCTACCATAGGTGCCTTGCAAGGCCGCCCGCCTCCATACTCCACAATCTGCACTAAGAACAACAACCCTTATTTAATATTCACCTTTATAATGACATACATAAGGACTAAAAACGTATAAAATTAATGAGCTGTCCTGCAATATTATTTTTAAAATATTTTAATATTGACTTTCAGTGAAGGTTCGTTTGATAATCGCCTTTATATTAATCTTACTAAGAACTTCAAATTTATTAAAAAAATATTGCATTGTGTTTCAGTGAAAAATCATTTAGTATTAATTCTTATATTCATCGTCATGAGAACTAAAATCGTTTATAATCATGTCCAAATGGAAAAGGGGCTTAATAAACGTCTCGTTTGTTGACTTATTTTCCTACAATATTATTTAATATTCATAAATAACTTTGGCCATCTGCCACTCTTTACTTGTTGTGTATGAAATATTTGTATTTAAGATATTGGAAGGTTGTTAAAGAATCCGATATATGAACTAAGAAATTTTTCCTATAAGATTTTAGACCCATTTAAATACTATGTTCTTATTAGAATATTATTTATGATTATTAAGAGGGGACCGTGGCCTAATCAGTGGCCGGAATTTGAGTCTATCGTCAGGTTAAATTACTCTTGCTGCGACCGCGATATAGATGGGTTTCCCATTCTAGCACTGGTTTATATTTGATATCCAACCTCCTCCGTGCTTCAGAAGGGACGTAAAATAGTGGGACCCGATTAATGTCACCTTATGAGGTTGTAGAAATCGTGATGGTTCCGAGGATGACGTCAGATGGCAATCGGTTATCTTAACTCGCCCCATAGTCACATCCTCTACAATCTAAGCGGACCCTGATATTAAACCGGGATAACGCTAGGAAGAAGAAGACCTGTAAGTTTTTGTCCTTGGATTTATTTAAATTTAGGTAGGATGCAATTTAATTTCAGGATGCAGGAAGTGGCAAGAGACAGGGTAGATCTAAGACAAGTGGCGAGAAATCCTGTCGGAGGCCAAAACTAAATTTGGGTCGCTGAGCCGCCCTAGTAAGTAATTAAATTTACTGTCATAAAGAGCTCTCTTTAAAATATTTTGAATGTTATGTTGAATGTGAATTATACATTAACAGGAAAATAAAGAAATAAGTCTTTATCGCTGATAGTTTTAGGAATATTAATTGTTCATAAAAAATGATTGTGAAACAGCAAAATAAACCTTATGAATTTTTTTTTGTTTTTATTAAAAACAGTTTAACAATATAAGTACCTACTGTTTACTAAACGTATAAAATTTGGTAAAAAGTAAATCCACACGTTATTCTTAATAATGTGCTAACAATAGTATTGCAGAGCTTGCAATTGGCCTCATAACGGTAACGACCATTGGGCAAACGACCCTTAATTGTTTCTTTTTTAACAAATTGATGTGACCAGTTGTAAGTGTTATAATGAAAGCGTTGGTAATAAAAGGTTTTTGTGGATGTTTTCATGCGAGCAAATGGGCGTATCGGTGGTTGTTATCAAATAAATAATGCAACTGACCATTATATTGGTAATGACCATTGCGCAAACGGCCCTGTGATTGTTTCTTTAATCTTTAAATAAATATACTAGGACTACTTTTTAGGTCCGTCTAATGTTTCCGTTTCCCCTCCTACTAAGCTTAAGTTAAAACCTTGTGTTAGGAGTGGGAGCAACGATACCCCAGGCGCCGAGGTTTGAACCGCGTAATGTGTGGATTTCAGTGTATCCTTATTACCATTGAGCTATTGAGGCGTTTTCGAAACTATACTTTTATGCGATGTGTTCTAAGCTTTATGTTAACAATAAGATCGATTTTCGATGAACTTCCAACAAAAGTTATTTTTAACCAATTCAAATGAGTCATAATCACGAGAGCCGATGAAAATATCACTCATCGCTATTTCGCGCAACTAGCAAATTATTTACGCGAATTATTTCGCAACGAGTCATACAAAACGGCAAACATTCGTACAGTAAGCTAAGCTGTCTGTAGAAATATCAACAAGCGAATTTAGCACCGATATAAAACAGTGTTCCATTTACATAAATACAATAGCATCGTAATTTTGATAAATTGTAAAAGAATGTCCGCATGTAATACGGAGAGAGAGTTAGGGCTTTCCACAACGACAGAACGAAGCTTTTTGTAAGATATTTCTTTTTAATTTTTTTTTTTTTTTTTATGTTACAAGGGGGCAGACGAGCAGGCAGTAGGCACCGAAGTGCCTACCGTCGCCCATGGACTACCAATACTCTGCCGTATCTCCAGACATTGGTGTCATCTACTGCCAGGACTAACAGCACTCAGTGACATAAATCGGGACCCACTGTTTTACGTGGCTTACGAAACACTGAGGAGGTCGAATGTTGGAAAACCAGTATTAGAACGCGTCACCCATCTAAAACCCGGTCGCGGAGAGAACTGCTTAACTTAGTGATTGACTCAAATGCCGGCCTTTTAAGCTTGATTAGAAATTGAGCGACCACACCAAAAACAATGTATGCGTGATTTAGATATTACTTATATCATAAGTAATGTAAATCTTAAATCACTAGTGGTTACCAGCGACTTACGTATGACGTACGCGTCCTATAGCCTATAGCCTTCCTGGGTAAATGGGCTATCTAACACTGAAAGAATTTTTCAAATTGACCAGTAGTTCCTGAGCTTAGCGCGTTCAAGCAAACGAACTCTTCAGCTTTATATGTATATTAGTACAGATATCTCGTATATAAAAGTGAAATGTCACCTATCCAAAAATCTCGAAAATCACGAGACTTACAAAGTTAAAATTTGGCAGGAAAGTAGATTATCCTTCTTTTTTTTTTCTTTTTCCCTTTTGGTACCTACACCGCTTAATATTTAGTACTATTTTTCCTACACTCCAGGAAAGCTGGAAAGCAGATGTATTGAAGGATTGTAATCTATATCAATTTATGAATTATTTAAACAGTCCCAAAATTTTTAAAACTTAATTTTTTCGATACAGAGTTGATTTCAGTAAATATAAATGATATTAATATTTTTATAAATAATAGATAAGATTATTAGGACAAATAATGAGCTTCAACTTACCACCACTATAGAAGGGGTGATTTTGCTGGTTTGCTTTATGAGCCTCCTTTACTCCTTCTTTTTCTTTATTTGCTTGTCGTTCTAAAAACACCTATAAAAACATGGTACTTAATTTTTCATTAACTGCATAATCTATGGTATACAAATTTATAAAACACTTTCATAATATAGTGACATAATTTTCATATTTCATTTCATAGATCATTGCTTTTAACCCTTTCAAAGTCCATTATCTAAAGGTTAAATGGACAAATAAAATGCCCTTTCTTTTTTTAAGATGACAAATTGCCAATGTTCTTGAGATTGTTAAAATGTTACCCAATGTTGGAGAGAAAGGAACATTATAAAATATTGATTTTCTCGAAAGAAGTTTTTTATTGAAATATAGCAGAAACCATCAAGGTTTATGATTACAGTATTGCACAATAAGGAATATGATAAGAAAGACTTACTGTATAGTAAAAGTCATGTATATAAGGTTGTCTCATTTTGGTGATATCCTATCCCCCCTTTGACTTATGTCTGTTATTGGATGAGATATGTAAAAAATAATTACAACCAGGTGGTTGTAATTATTTTTAAATTCGGCAATTGTGTCCCATTGCTGGGCAAAGCCTACCCCCTTCTCGGTCCACTTTCCTCCTTCCTGGACCAATCTCGCCAATTGTTCGTACAAATTTGAAATGTCAACATAAAAGTCACGCCTGGAATTTTTAATTAAAAACATACATTTCCAGGTTCTGATTTGAAGTTGAAATTTCCAAGTAACGAGGAGATAAGCGTTGAAAGTCTTTTAAATTACTTGCGCAAACACAACGCCATCTATAATCAAGCAGTAGATCTAGACTAGTGCCTATAAATCACTAGATGTGTATATGATTTGTCGAATTCAAATAGAGTGCGTTCAGTCTAGAAATGCACGTCCCTTCAAAACACTAAGCTGATTAGTTGACCTTGCAGTTGGTGGTTGAGTTTGAATTTAACATACAATAGCTGCACACACACACACACACACGCATGTAACCGTCGCAATTCATATTTACTTTGTCACTTTGAAATGAGAAAGTAATAAAATGGGTTTTTGTGGAGGGGCGTGCATTTTTAGACTGAACGCACTATGATGCTTTAATCGTTTTTAAAAGGTGTTTGGTTGGTGTCCGTTATCTTCAAAATGAAGGAACCCCAAAGGGTCTAGCACGAACTTCTCGAACCGTTCTAAGTAGACGGATTCACTTTATTAAGAACTAGCGGAACGAGCAGACGATGTCCTGCCCCAACGTTGGGCTACTTACTATTTACTTCTATTATTCTATGTATATCATCACCTTTCCCGTTCCCGTCCCCGTTCCCGTACTATTAGAAATAACGAATGACTACGAATCGTTTCTGCTCTGGGCAGCGGTAATAAAGTGCAAATTGACTCTTTGACATTAGGAACACACCTACATTGCTAAGACAGTGACTGCTTGTAATTTAATATGAACTTTATTGAATAGCAATAAAGTTCAAATTGACTCTACATTTAGTTAGAAAACGTTTGTATCGGAAAAGAAAAGGGTTGTTTTAGGGCTTTCCTGGCAATTATTCGAATTTTTCTCGCCGCAAAAACCATCCTTGAACTTCAACGAACATTAAAAAAATTGGTAAAATTTGTCCAGGCGTTGTTAAGTTATGCGCTTACCAACGCATTTTGCGATTCATTTTTATATATATAGATTATAATTATAGATAAAACACTAGGGAGTGCTGCACTACTCGTATTAAGAAACTTTGTAACTAATTCATTCTCGCCGTCCTGGCAGCGCTCGGTGCAGCCGTGACTAGCAGATGCTCGCCGAAGCCTTTGCTCATCTGTAATGGCGCTATAGGTTTGTCTATATAGACATAGCTTATACGTAACAACGTAGTCGTGTATTTTTGACCTCTATACGTAGCAGTATAGTGCTCATCTTTGACCTTTATACGTATCAATAGAGTCGTTCATCTTTGACCTGTATAAGTAGTAATATAGCCTTTTATATTTAATATTAATGCGTAGCTATATAATCGCTTATCTTTGGCCTTTATACGTATCAATACAGTTGCTCATCTTTGACCTGTAAAAGTAGTAATATAGTATCTTATCTTTAACATTTATGCGTAGCTATATAGTGACTTATATTTGACCTTTATAAGTAGCAGTATAGTGCAAATTTTTGACATTTTTAAATAGCAAAATAGTTACTTAATTTTAACCTTTATATGCATCAATACAACCGCTCATCTTTGACCTGTATTACTTATACAGGTCAAAGATGAACATAGAATCTTATCGTTAATATTTATGCGCACCTATATAGTCACTTATATTTGATCTTTACACGTATCAATACCGTCGCTTATCTTTGACCTGTATAAGTAGTAACATAGACTCTTATCGTTAATATTTATGCGCACCTATATAGTCACAGGCAAGTATTTATTTTCAAAGTCGAATCTTCAGCTCGAACGGTATGAAATGTTCGTGCTAGGGGCTCAGTTCGCCGGGAATTTATCGAGGGTCTGTGGTCTACCGCGTCGCCTTCTTGTAGTATCAGAACGCCACTATGTGATTATTTTTGCCCACCTCTCCCCTGTCATGTGATAGATATGACTTCTTTTACATTACTTAGCTTTATTTATTCGTTTATTAACTTTGGATAAGTATGTAAAAGAAAACTTGACTGATTTTAAATGAAATTATTGTTTATTGATTTTGTTCTCGAGCCTTAGACATCCAAGTCTAGACATCATGTGTTTGAAGTCGGTACGACAATGGCGTAGGGCTGAGCCGGTTCAGAAACCTTAACACAACTTTAGAATCTTTAAACCAAGTGTCTTTTTAAGCAAATAAGAAAGTCTCTTAGACAAATTGAAAAATTCCCATAGAATCCAATTCAATTAAAAAATTCCCATAGAATCCAATTAAATGGGACAAGAACCGATTAGAAAACAATATACCTTATTGGTTCCTGTGTATGTTTTTCCCCATTGAATTGGATACTATGGGAATTTTTCAACAGGGTTTCAGCACATTTTTCTACTTTAATAATACTTGCGCACTGTAAAAGCCCGTGGCGTCGTATACTACCGGCAAGTGCTTTAAAGGGGAGATTTTGGGCCAAGCGAAACCTAATATATATAAAATACAGTCCACTAAAACTGCTCAATTTTATTAGTTGGAAGCTCCCCAAGAAAAATCCACCAATTTGTAACCTCTCATATCGGAGATAAATTATTTTTGTGATTTTATTTAGGACATTAAATGTAGCTGTAAAATTTCTTTTACACCCGTATGTCCGCCGCTACAGATTTAACTTACCTGGGTTGACTAATTGACTGGGCTCAGTTTGTTCATTATTCGTATTTATATCTAATTCCTCATCAGGTTTTCTTGTTGTAGAAGTAGACGGTGCCTTATTATCCATCAAATCACTGTCTTTGCAGCACACATCCAGATAGCTAGCGCAACCGCCGGAGCCCCTGGGTAGTATTTATTTATTTATTAATACGTTAAGCGAAAACTTTAACAACTGATATCTTGGTGCCCGAGCGAATGCACTCAATTAACAGGACATAACATATCAAACACATACACGCACACTCAACATAAACAAGCACGCACACACATTGTGTAAAAATGTAATGTATAAATTAGAGCCTCAATAGCTCGACGGTATAAGGTATGGACTGAAATCCGCAAGGTACCCGGTTCAAATCCCACCTGGGTAAAACTAGAAACTCGTTATACGTCGACAATTTGTACCAAAAGTGAAAACAGAGGTAAATATCGACAAGATTTTTGTTCACTACTCTAAATTATATATTATTTTGATGCTATTAATTGGTAATGGACAGTACCAATCTCAGTCGATGTAAAATGCCCGAGGAAGGCGGTGTTTTTTTTTTTCAATTTATTGCACAACTAAAAAGTTTTTTCTTTCTTTATACTTTTCTTATATGTCAAGAAAATTTCAAAAAAAAATTGTACATTTCAAGAAAAAACCGACGAAAAATTTCACCACTGGGGAGTCTAGAATCATGTACTGAACCCATGGGAGGAGTATCCGGTACGATGTCTTTTACACCTTGTTTAAATAAATAATAATAATGTTTATTATAATTATTATAAATAAATGAACTTTAGTAGTTAATGTATTACTTCACACCAAATAAACTCTCCTCGGGCTTGCAAAAAAATACTTAAATTGGTCCAGCCAACACTTAAGCCAACCTGAGAAAGTTATGCCGTGACCAAATAAATTAGAACATTATACTAGCATATACATCCTCAATCGGTTCCGTTAGATGGCGCTGTCCTTTTTTAACAATATTTTGTATGTAATATCATTGCATATAATATAAAGATATAAATTTAAGAGATATTTAATATTGAACAGTGATCACTAACACTCACCTTCACTGCCAGTGTTCCCTCCCTTGCCTAGCCAAATCTGGTATGATCCTACTAGTGCTGCTTTAGATGTCCTTTCTAGTAATGAACTTATGAATACGATTCGGAAAAATTTTAAACAGCTTTGAGTAATATACAAGTATACCTGTTTAGTGTCATCCGATACTCTGGAATTAGCAAAACTGATACTAGAACAAAAGACAGCAGTCCACGCACACCATTTGAGCCTCATCATCAGCCCGCACATTGAAAAGACCATTCCTGTAAATAATGGTTGGAAGAACTTTTATTACGTTACTAGCAGACCCGACAGTCATTGACTTGCTTGAATTTAGGCTTATCTCTTATACAATCTTCTTTATGTCTATTCTATATAACAAGCATGGCACATCAGTCAATAGGTCTAGTGCAAACGTCATCTACTTGAACTGTTGGGAAGTGTCAGACAAATGTGTATTTATAAGTATTTCTATATTTATTGCTTCTTTTTTTTTAAACCAGGAAATAAGGGGGATTTATAAAAAAACAATTCAAAATGGTACAGACGTTTCTAGGTTTAGGTGAAGTAATGAACAACAAATATATATATACATATACACATGTAGAATGTTCAAAAGTATAATATATGCACATCTATAATTTCATCCGAATTCCCGGCTTGTTTCGTCGCAAATTCTTATGGATGTCCTGATTTTTATTGTGAACCTGAAAGCGATATAAAAATATTAGTTCTTTATAATTTATACTAACGTATAAGCTGAAGAGATTGTTTGTTTGTTTACTTGTACGCGCAAATCTCAGGAACTACGGGTCCGATTTGAAAAATTCTTTCAGTGTTACATAGCCCATTTATCGAGGAAGGCTATAGGCTATTTATCATCACGTTAAAATTGAATATTTATATTTTTTTACCTAATTTAAGGCGGACGAAGTCACACAAATAAAGTCATTAAAATAAAATTTGTATATGTAAGAAAATATATAAGAAAAGTGTCTGAAAAATGTAAATATGTCGAATAATTTAAAAATTATCCAGTCAAGCTATTAGCCGATTTGCTTGAATAATAGGATTACTAGGTTTTATGGCAAGAGACAAACCTGCAGTTAGTTCATCTTATTTTATGTAAATTCCCTTGGACATATACAGTACAAATAGGACACAGATGCGTTGCCGGACTTTGAGATATGAGTATGCTCTTCTCTTGAATGATCCTAGGATCCTAGTATAATTCAATAATATTAGGAAATATTATATAATATCGTTCTATAAATATTAATGAGGAGGACGTAACTTTATAAAGATGGAAAGTGAAAATTTATGGAAAAACTGGCGGGAATTAAAACACGACAACATGGTACTGTTATGAAAAATATTTAAAATATTTGGAGGATAAATATCTACTAAGTTTGCTATTGTTTAGAGAAAATGTTTCAAAGAACACCTTTGTATATGCTTTTGAAATTTTAAATAATATTGTAAATTCACAAGACTATATTTCTCTGTTAGTATTTATTGTACTGTTTCTATGTGTGCTGATACTGATAAAGGGGTAGTTTTAAAAGTTTATAAAGGAAATCTTATTTTCTAATAAATTCGAATTCTCGAATCGACTATATAATAAATAATGTTGTATTCATAGTTACTTTAAAGTAAAGATTGGCGTTCTTAGTATATTTCTTAATCCATAAAATTTCCCGTGACGACTATAAAAATCTATATGTTTTTATGTCTACGTAACACTATACCAGGAGTCTGGCTGTGAGTAAATCACACTCAAAACACGTTTCGCCACTTCATTCCCTAGGTCCTCAAGAGATGAGGCGTAAGTCATACTATCGACATTAATAAAACTTTGAACTAGTTTGGCGCTATTCAAAATTTACTATATTTTCTCTTGTACAAATATCCTTACATATTATAAAACTAAGTCCAAGGCCGCGTCTGTCTGTCTGTCGCTCTGTCTGTCTGGTCACGATAAACTCAAAAACTGCTCAATGTATTGTCATGCCGTTTTCACCATTAAAAATATATTTTTGTGCGGCTTACATTACGTGCGCTGGCTAAACCATACGAGATAGGTCAAAATAATGTATTACGGAATTGTATATCTTAAATAGATCTATAAGAAAGTTCGTGATGGCTTATGTCTATATCCTTTGCATAACCCACAATAACCATTTTTATCTTTTACATATTACAAATGAACTATTTACGAAGCTATTTTAAAGAACAACGTGTTAATTCTTATCCATTTATATATGCTAGATACGTTGTACATTTCATGCAGATCAAAATTGTCCTTTAGAGCATATCATTAAAATTAATATCATAGAAGATATGAGAGATTTAAAATACAGAGGCAGAGCGGCCGGCGGGTGTAGGTGTGGTGAGCGACCAATAGATGGCGCTGTTTTGATATTCAACAAGAAGAAAGTAAGCCAACGATCGGGCAGAACAACGTCTGCCAGGTCCTGTAGTATGTTATAAGGTGAAGAGAAAACTTTTGGTACCACTTCTCGAAAGTAATTGTTTTATACGCTGCCAAATAAATAAATAGTTTTTTTTGGATTGGATAACACAGCCAATATTTCTTTTTTCTATAATCTAGGTAAAAATTGGTCATACTTAATTCTAAGCGACCGATCACGCAACGCAGAAAATGTTTATGATAAATTCATCATTGAGCTTCCTAGATTCCAATTTCAACTCTATAGTATTGTTTACACGTCACAGGATATATTCTATGGAAATGTGTGAATTAATTCAGGACGTCGCGCCAGAACTCGAAACTTCACCTACACCACTTGAAAGTCTGAAATTTCACGCGATTTACCAGAATTTCATGCCTCGCATAACAAATCTGTTGAACTGACTGCCATCTCTGACATTTTCGAACTGATATGGCTTCACAAGATCACACTCAAATGAATTAGAAATGACCTAAATGCATACACTTGCAGAAATCAAGGCCGATAACGTTTCCGCGAGCCTTCTGGTAATTCAATTGTCCATGGACGTCGGTATTCACTAAGGTGTACCACATTTCCGTTTGTCCGATGCTATATATTAAAAAAATGTGCCAACTCTATGATTCTCAATGGCTTTTAAAAACTTCTCAATACGTGACAAAGACTTATTTAGAACTTATTTATTAAATAAAGTGAAATAAATAAAGTGAAATAAATAAATAAAGTGAACAAAATCGCATACAACAGCTATAGTTACTGAATACAAAGTATTCAAAACCTGTCATTTGAACAAGGCCTCGGTGAAACAGACTGGAGTTAAATCTTGTAATGGCTTTGGGCCGATAAAATAATATGTGTCTATGAGCTGTCAGCCCATTGTTCCTAGGAAAATTGAATTACGAGTGAAAAGGAACGACCCACGAAAATAGAATTCATAGAAATATTGATAACGTGATAGCGCTCAGTTGTAATGGGTTTATTTTCGAATACAAAAGCGGTCAAATACAAGTGGCCTTTATGTTTATACTTATTTGCAAAGTATTATAACTTGCAGAGGAACGAAGAACATTGAGCAATATTTTGTTTTGTAATGGTCTGGCCAAAATAACTATGAACCTCTATGGCTTTTGTTCGAAGTGCATGCAGTCACAAATAGGTTCCAATAGGGTCCCGCATTTAGGGTCATGCTACAAATTATTTACAGTAGGTCTACATACATAGGTTTACAATATAACGCTAAAATACCATAAGAGTTTCTTCATCACCATTCACATGTACAATTTTTCAAAACTAACGCCTGACTGAGTTACAAGTTCACATTTACGTAGTATAAAAGTGATATTCACAAAACCAATATCTTTTTTCAGGTTGTGCGCATGATTTAAAAGGTTTTAATTTGATATAAATGGATGACCTTATACCTCGTGTCTGCATTTAAAATTTGATCACCATAATTGCCAATCAATTCATCATAAACGATACCCATTTTACCAAACCAATGTATATGTGTATGTCATTCGAAAACAATACAAATGGAATATCCATTTGGATAAATCCCATAGTGATATTTGCGTGTTCCCGATATGTTTGGCAGGAGATCCTTTCATCGCCGCTCAACTGAATTTATTTAATTTCGCAAGCCGACGTATATCTATAAAAGTTATTTTGAAAGAAGTTAGAGGCATCTAATTATGTGTAATGCCGGAGCCAGACATGGGTTCATTTAAATGATCCTTTCAATGATCATGTAGTGTGGCAGGAGACTTAGTGTAGCTGCGCAAAGTTTTGCAGAACTTTGTAGTCTTCAAGGACCAAAATGTACAAACACTTTGAGCTTTGTCTGGCTCCGGCATCAGCGTTGTTCAGGACAGAATTGAAAAGTGTCAGGTAAACCTTCCGTAGCAACCCTTTATGTCACAAATCACTTCATTAACAAATCAAATAACCGCTCTAGCCTTTTCCTTTTGCTATTGCTTCCTCTGATCTCTCTGCTAGAATGCCCCCCGTCACGGCTTGCGATTCTGAGCCTCGGTCGAGCCCCTTCCATAACAAATGAAGGGACGTCACCTATGATTGGTCTGCGTCTCTGGTTGGCGGACACTTTGCATATTTAGTCAATTCACAATCTCATAAAGGCAAAATAATTCGTAGCCTTAGATAATATGTATCGCTAATCTTCTATAACCAAGACTGGGTCTGAATAAGCAAACCATTGAAATACGTCCGTTTCGTTATATCTTAACTCACATTTTAACCCTCTTGTTCAGGACATTGCTGCTTGGATAAATCTCGGTGTTCATAAAAAGGAACATTATTACTCTTAACTTTTTAAATTTATGAAACAGTTTAAATCTACAACGTCGATCGATGTCTCCTCTTTAACTAGTGTGTTTAAAATTGTAAGAAAACATTTAGGTTCTAGTGGTTAGGTATCGTGAAATGTATTTTCCCTCGTTTAATGTTGTAATCGTGATTCAGCAAGAGTTCAAGGCTGCTTTATAACGCTAAAACATTGTTTAATTTAGCAGAAAGTGAAACCAGTCTCACTAATCTTAAATTGTTCTTTAAAAGTTTTTACAAGTTTACAGGTCAAAGGGAAGTTTCGCATTATGACTTAGGAGATAACAATTTAAGAGGTTACGGTCTTTGATGACACGGATTCTTTTGTATATAAATATCACAATTTCGGTTATTAATTGTGCCTCCTTTTCTAGGGTAATACATTTAAACGCCAATTTTAACACAATGGCTGTAAATATTTTATGTATCTTACACCGCTATTTGCTTTCTTACAACGTTAATTGCTTTTCTTCATATCCTCTCCAGGTTCTTCTCTATCTCCTTATCTTCGATTTTGAATCTTGTCCTCATAATTTATTTACTAAGCCCGTAACATAAACTGTTACGGACAGATGATACAGGAACGGTATGGCGGCGTCTTCGATCATGGACGTCGTCGGACGGACTGATCCTGGCTGGCACTAGTACATAACATAGCGAGCGAGATAGGATCTCTTGTTAGAAAGAGACAGCGATAGTCCTATCTCGCTCGCGTAAACACCAAATGTTACTTGTGTAGGGTGCGTACTAGTGTCAGCCCCCATTTAGTAGATAAGGTGCACTCTGTCACAAACAGCCCGCTTTCTCGCGATTACGACACGATCTCCTAAACAGAATTATTTTAACTCCGCATCGTATGTACTGAATTTAAAACGCAGATCTTCCGCAAAACATCACACATTTTAATGTGGACTAAAGACACTACTTTATACTACTTGATGAGTACAATTTATTTTTTATTTCTTTAAGATATTCTTATTGTTTATGCTTTTGCAGTTTTCTCATCTGAGTTGGTACATAAGTTTTGTCTTTGACTAAGTCTATTTATGTAGTCTATGGGCGGTTGTAACAGTCAATCGTAATAATAATTATTAATGACGACACTGTCGTAGTAAAAAACTCGTATGAGTTTATGTTTACATCTTTAAATTTATTATTTAATAAACAATAAATATAAATTAAAAAATAAAACATCTTATTAAGAATATGAAAACCGCATGCTCTTGGTCATATGTAAAAAAAAAATCTATATCTTCTTATTTTAATATGGAACGAAGAATTGATTTGCATTCAATTATTAGCAATCGAGCGGAGGATGATTCAAGAAGTTACAATTTCCATAGTGTTCCTGTTTATTAATCGATTCTAAAGTCGTCTTGTAAAGGTAAACGCCTGTATTAATGAGTCAATCAGTCAAATCACGTACAAATCGCGCATTTGAGTCGATCGCTAGGTAAAGCAGTTCTTGCCACGGCCGGGTAAAAGATGGGTCAACCATTCCAACATTAGTTAAAAAAAAATTATGACCTCCTCCAGGATTCAGAACACACGTAAAGCAGTACGTGCTGATTAATGTCATTAAGTGATATTAGTGATGGCAAATAGCAGCCATTCTTCTTAACTCACCCTACCGCCACATCTTCTTTAAATTTAAGCGGTCGGACCCTGTTACTAGACCGGGATAACGCTAGGTACAAGAAGAAAAGGAAAGGTAAGTATCACCTTCAAGTATATTTAGTAACTTGTAAATATTTTTAATTTTTCATTTCATTTCAAAAAGCTTAGAGGGTCTTTTAAAGAAATAATTTTCTAATATGTCTTTGTGGAGTCGTTCGGTGTTGAAGCAAAGTGTATGATGAGGAACAACAGAAAATTTTCTTTCCTTTTTATTAAAGGATTTTTCACAAACGAATTTACATTTCATTGCATTCTATGAATTTCTGCAAAGTAACAACTAATTCTATAATTTTTTTTAACTTTCTAACCTAGGCCTGAATATCATTTTATTGAAGCAATGGTAAAAACTGAACTATTTGCTTTGTAAATGATATTTTTTACAAGAATTACCGCCTAAATTCCACTCAGAACAACTGTATTCCCCGTTCCCGTTTCATGTCCTTTACGCTTTCGTTTTGCCATTCCTTTTTTATTATACAAACCTTGTCCCTAACAATAACGAATACAACAAAAAAGAAATTATCCAATTCGGCGCAGTGGTTCGGAAGTTACGCACGTGCATACATTTCAGCGATGCATTTTTATTTGCGACTATAAATTGAGATATAAGCTATTCTATCTTTCAAGTAGGATCAAACTGCACACGGTGTGCAATTTGATTAAGATCGATTAAGTAGTTTAGGAGTCCATCGCGGACACACAACGTGACTCTTAATTTATATATATTAAGATTATGTTCTTTAGTTTTACTATCCACTGTTCAATCGCAGCTTATCAAAATGACAAGCACGTTAGTTCTAAGATTGTCTGCATAAATTCGCAATTTCGATGTAATGCTGAACGCTGTAAGCAACATCGCCTACAAAGCACTACACTCTTTGTTACATATACTCTTTTCCGATTAACCCTTGAAATAAGCACTCTTTGGGTTTATATCGTTATTAAATTGATTTAGGGTCGTTATAAAACACTTTCTCCCTGTCACATAAAATACAGTCATATGACTGCAAAGTAACAAAAAAACGTACTCTTATTTTTCTTTGTTGAATCTTACAAATTATTAGTTAATCGCGGATCACAATGAGAAGGGTCGCTGGCCAAATGCAGCAGGCCAAGCGGTAAATACTAAAGAAACCAACGTTCGGGCTGTCAGATCCGCTAGTAGTATATGAAAGCGAAAGGTCATCTAATACGAAATATCGAAAAACGCGGAAGGCCCTATGATAAAATTTGGCAGGAATGTGGTATAGTTATTAGATATCCGCTAAGAGACAATTTTTAGCTAGGACCATATTAACGAGGTATAATGCTTTCGAAATTTATGGGAACGAAGTCGCGAAAAACATCATCGCAGCAAGTACATGTATAATATAACGTTACCGTATGTAATGTGATATAATAGGATATGGTGTATGTTTTAAATTATCAACCGTCACAATTATTTAGATATCAGTGATAACGACACCACGAAATTATTTTTTCCTTCTTCGCATAAACATCTATTTAAATATGTTTCGAAATAATGCTTAACTCATTTTTAATGATTAGCTACTTGAGTGCGAGTTTATCTGATGTTTAACAAATGTTAAAATGAATAAATTAAATGTCAATTAAACATTATGCAAATGTTTAACTGACATTTCTGTCTCTCTCTCTCTCTCTCTCTCTGTTTTTTATGGCTATGTATCCCACATAATGGTGAGGTCAACCTTGCTAATTATCCCGAGTTTTATAATTTTTTTTATTTTAAATTAAATATAAAAATTAATATTAAAAATAATTAAATTATTATGTTGTCTTTACAACGTAACGACTAATATCACAAAGTGACATTTATCGGTTCCGACTGTTTAACATGCCTTTCCGAAACACGGAAGAGGTCGCATATCAAATATAAACCCGTGTTAGAATGGGTCTAGAACCAGTGTTAGAAACAGTTAGAACCAGTGTTAGAATGTGTTAGAATGGGTCAACCACAAGCTACTTAACCTAGCGATCGACTCAAATGCTGACAACTGACTAGGCCATTACTTCCACAATCGTTTCCTTCCACCGACGATCATTTCCTTATCGTTACTTCAGCTAACTTCTAAAGCATTCAATGTTATCACAAATAGGTACCAATCTTGAATATTCAAAGTCAAAATCAATTTCTTTTACATATAAAATGAAAAATATAAAGCATACTCCTCATATGGTTTATGCATGAATACTCATATACTGCATTCCCATCCAAGAAAAGGTACTAAATTTTATCATTTCCCATTTCCAGTACCTTGAACGCGCATAAAATAATAACGATCTATTCTATTTTATCTCTATGAATAAAACGCTTAATAAAATCCGTATTTCTTTCATCCGTGATTGCGTTTCAGACTAGAAAGTCTCAATAGCTCGACGGTATAAGGTATGGACTGAAATCCGCAAGGTATCCGGTTTAAACCCCACCCCCGGTGGGGTACTGTCGCACCCACTCCTAATACAAGCTTTTAATTTATGCTTAGTAGGAGGGAAAAGGGAATATTAGGCATACCTAAAAAGTATTCCTAATATTCTTTTTAAAAGAAAAAAATATATATATTTTTCGAAACGGATAATCGCATACTTTTACGATGTCATATAGCGAGTAAAAAGGGTTATTTTCAATGATGGATTGGTGTGTACGAGTGCGTTTTAGATCTTCCTATGAAGGTATTTTATCGAAATCGCGATAAACTTTAGATAGGACCGGCGCGCCACTTATCACTACGTGGTATTTTTGGACAAGGTGTGGCTAATCTCGAAAACGCGATAGCAACGTTTCCCTTTTCGTTTCTAAAAGACGTTTGTTGTCTTTTGCGTCTAATCAGGGGCGTAGCTACCGTCTTATCAGTGATAGGGCCCCGTATTGTTTAAAAATCCTAAAACTTTAGTCCAGTCCTTTAGCTTTGAAACTATAGTCCAGTAATATGACGGACAGTCGATGGGGAACAAATGTTTTAGAATGGCGTCCTCGTACTGGTGGACGACGACCTGGAAGGCCTCCTACCCGGTGGATCACTGCCCACTGCGCCAACGGGCCAGCCATAACGGTGATGACATACTGAGTGTAAAAGACATCGTACCGCAAACTTCGTGAGAAGGCTTTATTTAATGTTTTAAATAAAATCACAAAAATCATGCATCTCAGAAATGAGAGGTTACAGGTATTGCCATCCTTATCCCTTTTCGAGCGCGCAATGTATCGTGAACATTGGGGAGCAATCGTCAACAAAATATTGACGAGCAAAAAAGTCAAACGATCCACGTCGCGTTACCCTTGTAAGTTTTACGTACTTTTAAGTTTTATTTACATTGCGGTTTGATGTAAAAAAATTTCCAGATTTAAAAACGCATTGGAACGAATAGTAATAATGATTGTATACAGTATTCAATTAAAAGGTAAAAAATGTACATTTCAAGAAAAAGCCGACGAAAAAATAGATACATGTTAAAATTGTTTATCCGATTTTAATAAGATTTTTATTAAAACATATGAGTTTAAGAGATTTGATTCGGATAAGTTAGAATATCAGTCTCTCTTCCACATAAGTGAAGTATATTTTTGTCAAAATTGTTTAAATTAAGTATACCTGCAAACCAAGCATAATTTAATTAAAACGTATAAAACGTTATAGCTTTTTTCAAACTGGTGACTTACAATGGCAATTTATAGCCCTTTTTCTCCCACTGCTGGGCAAAGGCCTCTCCCCGCCCGTACCACTTCTTACAATATTGAGCCAATCTGAACCAGGTTCGACCCGCGTCAGATATTATGTCATTGACCCATCTGGTTGCTGGACGACACTCTCAAGATCTACAAATTATTTTTTATGTGGTGACAGTTTCGATTTAAGCGTAACGTTTTGTCAGTCATTCAGTAACTCAATACATCTAAAATACAATGATAATCACCAATCAAACATTCCATGTAATATTTGCTTACTTACATTAAAAAAAAGTCAAAAGAATTACAGAGAGTACTTAGTAACATAAATACCTATTATCTTCAATCCTAGATTTAGACTCTCGATAAGGTTTTATATAAGACTTCGCTGTAGAATGAACGTAATTGTCACTATGCGGCCCCGAGAGAAATAAATCTGTTTAAAGATAGGATTAGCTATTTTAGTATACTCACTTATAGTCTACAGTTTGCCAATTAGTTTCAAAGGTTCAGACAGAATTAACAATACAGATTGAGGCACATCGGAAAGTCAGTGTAGTGCTGCGCTTTGGTGGCGGATTCGGTAGTGTAGCTTTCGGGTTGCAGCATTACACCGATTTTCCCTCGTATTCATTTGCGGATTAAAGCAAAGTAGTTTAGCTTCATCAAGACATTATGCTAGCTACAAGTAGAAATGGTCCGAAGTCATACTGGAAGTTTTGGAACTACAATAGAAAACAAAAAATAAGGAAACTACTGAGTAAAATAATATTTAATATTTTGTAACAGTTTGTATCGAAATTTATCAAAAATAGTTTTTTTTTATTCATTATTTTGAAAATTAAAAAGAAACTATCATAAATAAGTTTTAACAGCACTAGTGTGTTTAGTATTATTTCATCTATAATAAATAATATTTGATATGTGAAGGGGGGAAAAAAAGTGATTTTTTTTCAAACCACACTAGTTTGTTTATTAATTAATCTATCGGTATATCTAAATGATCATCGGTGAGTTCATAAAAACTAATTAGGTATTGTCGTTAACAAATATGAATCAAGTACGAAAACTTCGTAATACATATGACGACAGTAATCAGAAATAATTTAAATTATATATTTATTTGATAAAATAACATAGGGATAAACAAAAAAAGGAAACTACAAAATAAAACAATTCGCCATGAAAACACCCAGCAGAGTGTATGACGTTACCGTATATTATAAGTGCATTCCAATAAAGGATCGCAACGTTTTAAAGTGCTCATTCAGATATTCGACATTTGACGACTGCGATCGTTACGGTCTCGGCGAACACGTTAACTTTTTCAGTTGTCAACGTTGTCCTAATTTTAAGTTACATTTGTTCCTGTAAACAGTTTTTCTAATAAATTTTCTAATAATAATTTCTAATATTCGGCTACGATGGTACCCGGACACGCCGGCCCAATTCGGTTGCAGACCAAAAGGACTGCAAGCGTGGCGCTATAATTAAATAAATATGTAGCAGTTAAGGATTATTCCTTTATATCCTTTTGCTTTCCCGTAATAGAAGGAGTAAAAGGATGTAAAGGTAGATGGGAAGGAAAAAAAGGATGCGGACAGTATAGGGGGTGACAATAGCAGCCAGGGTATTTCTAGGCACTGGTCTAGATATAAAGATGTTCTTCAATTTTTATGACAAATATTTTCTTACTGATCCATATATCTTAATCAATAATTAAGGACTATAATCCATCCTATTTCGACGTCACGCAGATAGTGTAAAAATAACCGGGCTTTGGAAGAACGTTTGGAAAACGGGATGCCTTAGCGGCTCTTCACGTGGGGTCAAAGTACTTGCATGCCAAGCAATTTGGGATAGATTATAGTTAAAAAGGACCGACCAATGCTATTATCACACCACCCTATACCGTCCGTGACAGTAGTATCTGCATCCTTTCTCTCCTCCCCATCTACTTTTATATCCTTTTTCTCCAGGCCCGAGCCAGATATACCGGCGGCCTAAACTCGCCATTCAGGGCCGGCAGCGCATCTGCTGGCCTTCTGGTCGTGCAGAAGTCCATGGGCTTCCGTGCCTGCTGCCTGCTCGTCTGCCCCCTTGTAACATAAAAAAAACAAAGAATATACATATAATTACATACACAAATACATACAGACATACACAAATAAAGACGATTTTATTTCAATTTACATGTTTGTAATGCTCTACTGTGAAGTTGAGATTTTGGGGTTACAACAGTTTTCGTAGGAGGTGTCGGTCTTTGTCTCTCTATAAATGTAAAAAAGTTGAACTATAAACAGAGAGTTAATTAAACGATATGAGAGAAAAAATTAAAAATTAAATGTAATAATCATTGGCACGGGTCTCATGCCTGTGGTGCGTAAATTTAATTAAAAAAAAATACGTACCCTGGCCAAAAAAGAAAGTGTATTCTTGTCCGTATTAAATAGTATACTATAATAATATAGTCACTCAGAAAAACCGCCTCTCTGTTTGCACCTTGTTATATAAAAATAACGTTCTTTTCGTCACTGCCTTTCTTTTAAAATTCGCATAATGAAATGAAACCACTTAATTCAATCTCGTATAAGCTTCATCGCGCATTATTCGTTCGGCAGCAGTCGAACAATTCGTCCAAATTAAAGTGCCCTCGGAGCTTTGTCCTTTTATGTATGAGGCTGTATGTGACCGTGGGCGCGCATTAATTCAATAAAATGCTTCACGTTTGCAGTCCACATGTGCTACCGCAGATGAATAGTGAGCAATTAAACAAATATATTCCACTCGTGTCGTTCGAGTGTAACCGAATTGAAAGCGTCCTGCTTCTGAGCAGCTTAGTATTGAAATTCAAAAGATTAGTTAGGAAAAATATAGAAATATTTTTTGTATGACTAATGTTCACGCGGGACTTCGAGTTAGGGGTTAGGCTGTGCCTTAAAAGCCGTACCTCATCGAGACGCCATTTTGACGTAGCCATGGATACCTGCAGTTGCCGAATGGAGTAGCCAGTTTTTTTTTAATACATGTGGAAACCCGGTACGGGTACCCATCCGCCACACGGACCGACAGTGGGTTATATTACCAACCAACTAAAACCCCACGGTAGTTCCTCTTGGCCTCTACGCGGCGGAGACATGGAGAACGGTCTTGCAAACTACCACATCTCCGCCAGTGATGACCTCTACGGACTCACCTCCTAAAATGGAGTAGCCAGTAATAGACGCTTCTAATTTGGCGACGTCGCCAAGTGAGTTACCTGTCTTATAATATAAATTGTTTGGATACGTAGCCGACGACGTCGCCATGGTGTCTGTAGAAGCAGAATGAATTAAAAAAAAACATCATCAATTCTATAAAATTTTGAATAGATATATTTTTAAAACTAAAATATTACACATGAAATCTCCTTGGTGCGTCGACATCTGCCAAGGACGGATTTTTGGAAACGGTTAGATAATGGACGTGTAAGGGTTCTCGCAAGTTTGATTTTATGCGGACAATGTCGAGGGAAACAGGTAGTACTACAGTACTTATACATAAGCACCGCCGCTGATTTTAAAACGGTTACTAACTCTTCAAAGTTTAAGTCCGTATTCATTTACATAATGCATTTTAAAATGATCTTCCTACTCTGTGGAGTCGGGGCAGTTTGGTATTTAAATTGTAGAAATTTCAACCGAAAGTTATGTATCGCATTAAATCTTAAAGCACTATCTGTAATATCTTTTTATGTATATCAAAATCGACACTTTCAAGCCTTTGTCACGCTACTGTAAACCGCTGGACCGATTTGCAATTGAAAAATTCTTTCAGTGTTAGCTAGCCCATTTATCGAAGAAGGCTATAGGCTATACATGATGTATAGCCTAAAGCCACGCTAAAATATTTCACATAATTTTACGCAGACGTTATCGCGGGTAACAACTAGTATTACTATACAGATTTTTAAAATAATGTTTGACGATTTTCTGATTAGTTCTTCTTGTGCCTGCGCTTTTCCAAATATCGATTCGGATAAGTTGAACGTTCGAATAGCTTCTAAAATATATAACGATTCAAAAGAGTTTGTAAAAGGCTATTTGAGTTCATAAGTGCTATATAATAAGGGGCAAACGAGCAGCCGGCTTTCACCCAAGTTACTGCCGATGCCCATGGACAACTGCAACACCAGAGGGACCGCAGATACGTTGCCGGCCTTTGAGAAATGGCTTAAAAAAAGTCCATTTGAAAAAACGATTTTGACTTTGACTTTGAGTAAAACATCTTTTAAATTTGAATTGAAGTATTAGCGCTTCGAAAACAAATAGCGACAGGATAACACACATTGTACAACCACAGCCGGTGACTTCATATTGATGAAATTGTCCAATGGCAGTGTTTGCAAACAAAGAATGATTTAACCAACGCGGTCGGCCTCGACGGTCGATCCGTGTTGTTTTTGGCACAATCCTTACAATTTCGAAGGTTTTTGTCACGTCATCGCGGGCATGACAATTTTATGACTTTATTACGTTTCTCTTTGTTTAGCTCGCATCCTGGCAGGAGGCCAAGGTCGGTTAGGTTCATTATTATGTGTACTGTTATGAATACGTTTTTCGATTTTATGTGACTGCATACAGTTGAGTCGCTCCAGCTTTGCAGTTAATAGTTCAAATGTAGATGTATTGATGTGGTTTACGAGTTTATTGCTGGTTTTTCTTGTAACTTTACTCTGCCGAATCAGTGGTAGCTTTATAAATATTTTACTAATCAAGAGCGTCGAAAAGTCTACTCGAATAAAACATCATTTGATTTGACTGAAATAGTTTTTTTGATAGAACTATTTTTAAAAGGATGGCTAACGAGTTTCTTGCTGGTTCTTCTTGTAGCTCAACTCTTTCGAAACAGTCGTAGCTTTTCAAATATTTGACGATTCAAAAGAGCTTGTGTAAAAGTTTATTCGAATAAAACATTTTTGAATTAGAATTTTCGCGGGGTAAATACGTCGTAACTAATTGTCAAGTATATGTATACTTAAATATCAATACCTCCCACGTAAATTGTTGTAACCCCCAATTCCCAACTTGGCAGCTGTGCGTTACAAACATGAAAATTGTCAGTATATAACACATTTGTGTACACAATTATATATTTAATAATGACGATTACCTTATTGTATACAATGACATTAAAAAGTGACTTTACAATTACAATTTAGTTGTTTGTTACTCTTTACTGTAAAGCTGGGAATTTGGGGTTACAACAACTTACGTGGGAGGTATTGATTATAAAGCTGAAGAGTTTGTTTGTTTACTTGAACGCGATAATCTTAAGGACTACTGGTCGGTTTGACAAATTCTTTCAGTGTTCAGTGGCCTATTTATCGAGGAAGGCTATAGGCTATATATCATCACGCTAAAATTTAAACAATTTTTTTAACCCAATTTTACGCGGACAAAGTCGCGGACACGGCTAGTAATGTAGTAAAGTAACTTATTATAAATACAAGCTTATAAAAGTTCCCTTTGAACGCGGGAAATAACACAAAGAAGTTTATTCGCAAGTCGTGATTTTAATCGCCCTGAAACAGCTGCGGGGACTTTAAAATGAAATAGGATTTTTCATTTTGTTTCTCAACCCCCGCTCCGGTGCGGAGAATGGTTATTTGAACGGAACAATCGTTTGAACGATTCGATAATTCGCTGACTCAACCGCTAGAAAACACAAAGAAGGGAAAGAGGATAAGGAATAGGATGTATCGGGGAGCTGTGTTCACTGAACGAAAGAATTATCCATTAGCAGGCCTTTATTACTTTTTTTGCGTATCTGTTCATTAACTCCGATTGAACCTTTCTTATTTCATTCCATATTCTATGCAGATTTTAGTTTTAAGTTATATTCATTTCATCTTAACTGTAACATAATATTGTCGGCGACACCTAACTATTAGGCCCAATTCGCACGACAGCTTTTTTACCGCGCGTTAAAAAAACGTTTAAATAAAACATATGAACTACCAAGTTTGTGTTCACACGGCTGCGCTTTTATACCGCGACGCTTGTTTGTCGAGCAATGTTTTTTTTTTATGTTACAGAGGCAAATGAGCAAGCAGCAGGCACCAAAGTGCCTACCGACGCTCATAGACATCTGCACGATCAGAAGGCTAGCAGATGCGTTGCCGGCCTTTAATGACGACTTTAGGCCATTGGGAAGTCTCTCAAACCGAACGAAACGCGACAACAATACCATCACTTGACGTGACAGCATTGCCGCCACTTCACGCGGCGAACACCAAGGATGTACGGACGGACAAAGTGAAACCTTAAGAGTTCCTTTTAGAACTACAGAACCACTAAAAAGAAAACTTTTGGAAAAAGCATACTAATTTCTCAAAGGCCGGCAAAGCAAAGCATCTGCTAGCCTTTGATGTTACGGCGTTTTTAGTCACTCAGAAGAACAGGGAGTTTGTCTGTCCGTTTGTCCCTTGTTATAGTATATAAAATATCGTAAGTTACCAGTTCAATATTCGACACTATTTTCTTTTTTACATTTACATGTTGGTTAGTTTAATACTTTACGAATTTATAGCATAACTAGCGGATCCGGCAGACGTTGTCCTGCCCAAGTTTGGATCGGTTCCTATTTACCAATTAACCAACGTCCTTTGTCTTTATCATAAAACGTATCATTGGTAGCATTTTTTATGAAATAATTTTATTTTACATAAGACTTCAGTCAAAAGGACGAATGTTATCAATTTAAAATTAAAATATTCTGGAGTAGCGACCAAATTAGCTTTCTTTGTATTTTTAAATATTCATTGACTTTTCCTTTCGTTCTTATCATTTAAACCTCCCGGAAATAAGCTGGAAATAATCCTAAAAAATTATTAAATAAAATAAAAAAAAATAATGAAATAAAAATAAAAGTTGATCCATTTCGCACTAATAGGAATTAAGGTTGAAAAAAGTAAAATTTTCAATTAGCTAAACGATTTAATTTCTACAGCATTCAAGAGCCATGTTTTGTTATGGCTTTCATTTATATAGTCGACCAAGAAATTGGTTTGCCACGCTAAGGTCGAATGTCGTTTGCACTACAATTAGTAATAAAGCTCATTTTCGCTTGTTAGGCATTGCGTTAATTTCTAACAATAACCCTTAGCAAAATTTTCTTTAACTAGGAGTTATCATCCAAAATGGTAAAGCACTTTCTTGGTCGACTATACATACATTGTAAAGACATTTAGAAATAGCACCATGCTTGCAGTCAATTTTAGTTTTATTTTTTATTTTATTCAGACTTAAGATCGGCGAAAAATTTTGGCAATGCTATGACGTCAAGTGATGATGATATTGTTGTCGCGTTTCGTTAGGTTTGTGTGTGTTCCCAGTAGCACAAAAGTTCCTTAAAGGCCATCAACGCATCTGGTAGCGTCTTGGTGATGTACTTAAATGTGCATAGGCGTCGGTAGTCACTTAGGTAGTAAGACCGTCTACCCGTTTGCCCTTTGTAATACAAAAAAATAACCATGAATTTTATTAAGTTTACATAATTCTTGTTAGGTTAAAAAAATTTCTTCTTTTAAATGATGAGTCCCCTCATTATGTTTAAAAGTGAACTTTTGCTTCATCGCCCTGAGGGATAACTCCCCAAACTCCAATTTTGTTAATTTCGGGTGTAATAATGTATGAGGTGTTCTTTAAACACAATTAGGGGAGCCGTTAATTTGAGAGGTATTGATTTTAGGCCATTTGGCCAGTTTTCGGAAGCATTGGAGATTTTTGAAGAAGACTTTCCTTTTTAGCTTTGCTGATATGCGATGATATCAAGCCTTCGCTTTATAAGAAACAAAGTAAAGTAGAATACATACAAAAAGTGATAAAGATATGAAATTAATGAAGGTCGCTGGTTCGTTTTAATCAAGCGAACCAATGAAACAATAAAAACATACAATAAGCAAGCGTTTATTGCATTCAGATTCGAAACAAATGTTTTAATTTTCTCGACGAAGTGGTAATATTTTGTAAATATCGCTTTATATATTATATATAGGACGAAAATAATATTAGGCTTGTTTAAAATAGTATTCCTATTATTTTTTTTAGAGCCTCAATAGCTCAACGGTATAAGGTATGGACTGAAATCCGCAAGGTACCCGGTTCAAGCCCCATCGCCGTTGGGGTATTGTCGCACCCACTCCTAATACAGGCTTTTAATTTAAGCTTAGTAGGAGGGGAAAAGGGAATATGTGCGGGGGGTGTACGGAGTGTTGAGGGTGCGAGGGCGCGGGGTGCGGGGCGCGCTGTTGCAAGTGCACGAGGGCGGACAGCAGGCGCGTGTTCGCCTCATCCAGCGCAGCAATGCGATGTTCCTGTGCCTCGATCACGCGCTGCTTATGCGACAACGCGGCCGCCATCTTGCGTTGTTCGCGCCTCAACTCCTCTTCCACACAAATTAACCTGTAAGGTAAGAATAGATTGCTTAAACTTTTAATGAAGTAAAATTTCTTGACGCTTTACTTGGGGAGTAAGCTGGTGAATGCGTGTTACGAAAATTGTGATCGGGTGAAATTGTCAATTCATTTTAAAGTTTCATTATACATATATAAACATAGAGCTAAAGACTGACGATAGAAACATATTGAGCTAAAGAAGTTTTACTTCAGTGGCGTGGTCACACTCGTTTGTTTTTTGATATTGAAAGCTTCGGGGCGAAAGTAAAGGCTTTCTTATGAGATGTCACGCGCGATAGTTATCTAATGTCGCATTTAGCTGATTTCTTACAATTTCGCGTTTACGTTTCCTAACACCTTTTTCTCTGCTATGCGCAAAAATTACACACTATTGTTGATTTTCAGACATTGCAAATTACCTAGATATAATAGCCTTCATTTTTGCATCTGTGCGCAGCCAGAGCAACTTAACTTAGCGATCGACTCAAATGCCGACCACTGATTAGGCCACGACCTCCTCAAAATATATGTATGTATGTATCTTTGTGTGCATATATATATTTATTTATTATGTGCGTGCGGCGCGTGGGTGTGTGTGTGTTTGTATATGTGTGTAAAAGTTGAGTTGATAAGTGTTACATAATATGTGTTAGTAAAGATTCAGTTTGGTCGTAATTTTTAGTGTATTAATCCAATTTGATAATGTTTGTATGATTTACCTGGTTGTGTATAAACTTGATTGTGCAAGAAATTGTCTTTGCGCGAATTTGGTTTTTATTTTGAGTAATTTAGGTACTTTATCGCTTATTCTCTTACTTAAAACCGTTGGATCATATTTTAAAGTTTTATGTAAGTACTTAAAACGGTGAGTAAAACATATAGCTTTCTGACAGTTAACAGATCAGACATAGCATAAAGATCTGCAGTAGGAAAACGGTAAAGTTTAAAGAAACATTACTTTAAGGATAATTAACTTCAAGGTTAATATTTAACAAAACAATGGAAACATCTGTCTCCCTACGTGACTGACTACCTTGCTATTATTATACTCTTCCAGAGTCCCAAACAAATATGAATAAAGGATAAAAGAAAAAGGCGAAAGTGAAGAGCGATGAATCGAAAAATAATGGAAAGAAAAATTGAAAAGAATTTAGACAGATAAATTCTAACAACTAGAAAGGCTCACTGATTCCTTCCGAGTTTTGGTTTTGTTTTTCTGTGATGCAACTGATTATTTTTTTTTTTGTGAAAGAGTCTACTAGACCTAGACCTATTTCAAATAGTTATTTTCCCCATTTTTTTGTAGATTTCTATTATACTTTTAACATATCATTTGATGATGTATATTTAAAATTTAATTATTATGCTACAAGCTTAATTTGACTGAAAATTCTACTAAAATTGTTGGCCATTTTTGTGCACCACCTTCATATAGCTACTGCCAGGCTTGTCACATTAGATGTTTCACAAAAAAAGAATATTTTTTTACTATCATATTTTTTGAAAGTTTAGTTCAAAGATGAAATTAAAATATTGCTTGGCAAAAAAGATTAGGTTAAATAGAATCCGTTAAAATAATAAAAATTAAACACAACTTCTTATAAAATTTGTATGTTAATAGTGCATTTCTTACTATATATCTGATGTAACAAATAAATAGATGGTGTAGCTTGTTAAATTCATATAGAGTACATTGGGCAGAGATTTAAAGAACTTTCTAATTACAAGACCCATAATTGTAGACTCTTATTAGAGTTGCCAGTAAGGAATACTAAGGAGAAAATAAAAAGCCTGGGCTTTCTAGAAACTAGTTTTTTTGCCTTACTTTTTGGATGAGATTCGCAATCAAAGAAAAAATGTTTTATTCAAATATTTTTACAAGCTCTTTTGAATCTGATTCGAAATGTTTAGCCACGAAAGTAATCAGCAAGAAACTTGTAAGCTACTTTTTTTTAAATAGTTCATACCCAAATGAGTTCAATACATCTACATCCTACTAATATTATAAACGCGAAAGTTTGTACACATGGATGTATAGATATATGTTCGACGCGCCTTCACAGAAAAACTACTGAATGGATTTTATTAACACTTTACAAGTAATATAGTTTATACAGTAGAATAACACATAGTCTGTAAATTATAAAGATATTGTGTGAATTGCCCAAAATATTAAAAGTAGTGCCACGCTTGTAGCCGAATTGGGCCGGCACGTCCGGGTACCTCTTTCTCACATAAGATCGGCGTGAAGTGGCGGCAATACTGACACGTCAAGTGATGGTTTTGTTGTCGCGTTTCGTTCGGTTTGTGAGACTTTCCGGTGGCCTAAACCCGTCATTAAAGGCTGGCAACGCATCTGCTAGCCTTCTGGTCATGCAGATGTCCATGTGCGTCGGTAGGCACTTAGGTGCCTGCTGCCAAGCTTTTAATTTAAGCTTAGTATGAGGGGAAAAAGGGAATATTAGACATACCTAAAAAGTATTCCTAATATTCTTTTAAGAAAAAGAAAAAAATTGGAGTGTCCGTTTGTAAAGTCGTAATTGAATATATTATTAACAAGCGGACCCGGCAGATGTTGTTCTACCCGTAGTTGTATTATAGAAGTAAACCTTCCTCATGAATCACTATCTATTGGTGAAAACCGCATGTTAATTCGTTCAGTAGTTTTTGAGTTGCCGCGAACAGCCAGACAGACGCGGCGGAGGCCTTTTATAATATGCAAGGATGATATGACTATAAAACATTTATTAATAAACATATGACTATATAGACAAGTATAGAATTTTTGTCGGTCTGTCTTTTTGGTTTTTTTTCATTTTTATTACGAGGGGGACTTTAACTGGGAAATAGCTGATGTTACAAGGAGTAACATAGGCTACTTCAGTTTTCGAAAACTTATTCGGGTTCCGCACAAAAAATAAAAACCTCCAAAATTTAGCAACACTAATCTGTCTTTTCGTCCCCAGAGGGCGACCGTGCACCTTGTTCAAACGAGGGTGAAACCGTCCGTCTCCAAGACTCGAAGTTCAAGCAGGACTGGAGCAGCTGTTTCCGTTGTATTTGTAAGGTAAGTTAAGATTAGATATTTACTTATCCTGGGTGATCACTTATGAATTCTTGATGCAATACTCTTCCCTTTTACCAATGAACTCTGTCAATCCGCGAATACGAATTTCTACGAGGCAAAAGGAACTCGTTTCTTAAAGATTAGCATCAGCTAGATGACTCCTGGTAATGCAGTCGTCTTACCCAAAATAATATGTCTATTTATTCACTTATACATAAAACAATTGTTTCACTTGCAGGCAAAAAGCGGTCACTCAAGCTGCAACCTCGGTGCCTGCATTACCAGTGCCACGAAAGAAGAGAAAGAAAGCTGTCCCTACCTTAAACACTGTGCCCACCAGCCCCGCAACACCCGCAACCCCTGCTACTCCCTCCACTCCAGCGCCCCCTACTCCGACAAACGTACAAGGTAAGCAATTACTGTTATATCTCCCTATTCCGACAAACGTACAAGGGAAGCAAGTACTGTTATATCCTCTTACGCCGACAAACGTACAAAGTAAGCAATTACTGATGCATCTCTCTGCTCCAACAAACGTGCAAGGTAAGCAATTACTGATACATCTCCCTGCTCCAACAAAGGTACAAAGTGAGCAATTACTGATACATCTCCCTGCTCCAACAAACGTACAAGGTGAGCAATTACTGATACATCTCCCTGCTCCATAGGGAATCAAACTCAATCTTCGCAAGAACTGAAAATGATCATGTAGTGTGGCAGGGGACTTTGTGTAACTTCACAAAGTTTTGTAGAACTTTGTAGACTTCAAGGTCAAAAATGTACAAACACTTTGGGCTATGTCTGGCTCCGGCATAAGTCTACATTTTTTGGTATTTTTTTCAAATATTCCTTTGAGTTCTTTTTTCTATTCATGTAATCCTTTCTAACAATGCGAATAAGACACAAGTGTCCGAACTCAAATACGTTCACCAGTTTTTGAGGTATAACGAGAAACATGCCTAATTTGGAGTATATTCCGATAGCAGCGCTACCTACCGGGTCCAATTGTCTTTTCCAGCCATCTACAAATCCGTTGGAATATACACACGGAATTGTATCAAAATCGGTTCATGTCCAGTTCTACTGTGTTTCTAATTTTACTTACAATTAAAATCATATAATCAAATACGTATATACATTTTCTAACTATAAGAGAGGAATGTTTTCAAAGCGAAATAAAATCACAGCATTCTCAGAAGAGTCAGATCTCCTTGGCTTGATCGTCTAAAAGATAATATTTAAACAATTCTTAAAAACCTCCTAAAATATGCCTCATTGCTAACTTACTTAATACCTGTAGAGTTCGTTCTGTCTAAAATTGAAATTTACCACTGCGTGAGATTAAGAGAAAGTTGTCTAATTATGTACGGAATGCATAGACATCCTAGCGTGAACGCACGATGATGGTGCGTCTTCCCTTTTTTGCCTAAAGAAGTTTGAACTTCAAAAATGAGCACCGAAACGAGACTTTCATCCGAACCAAACTAAAATTCACGATATTAAAAAAAATAAAACAATTTTAATGTTATAAATTTTGTGTGGTGATGGCAGGTGGTGAAGGCGAAGGCTGGCGGTGGTTCCGCCACTCTGTCGATGGCCTACGCGGGCGCCCGACTCGTGGGCTCAGTATTACGGGGACTGAAAGTAAGTGTTAAAGCGTTAATTTTCTTATTTTATTGCATGTATTTCATTAAGTATGTGAAGTAATGGTTATTTTATAACAAAAAAATAGAAGCCCTTTATTAATTTTAGTGTTCTTATAAAACGCTATTTAAATTTGTCACTTAGCTTACTTTATTTTTATTTTATAATTTATTGTTATGTCCCCATGAACATCCTTTTTTCAGTTCACCACGTTATGTATCTTCGATTAGTTAAAATTGGTTGCCTATACTTAAATTAAAAGTAGATGTGAATAATTTACGAGCAATTAATAGAATTAGGTTTTACTTTACTAAAATAATTGGAAATCATGAAAACTATATATTAGAATTCGTAAACTACTTGAACTTTTCTGCTCGTAATTGATAATTTTTAAATTTCTCACAAATCTTACTTAACTTTTAGGGTGAATCGAACGTAGTTGAGTGCGCCTACATAAAATCAGACCTCACCGAGGCCAGCTACTTCGCCAACCCGGTGTTACTCGGCCGAAACGGTGTCGAGAAGAACCTCGGCTACGGTAAACTCAATGAGTACGAGCAGAAACTTCTGAAGGCCGCCATTCCCGAACTACTCAAGAACATCAAAACCGGCGAAGATTTCGTCAAGAAGTAAGAAGAGAAACTTAGGTACATCGATCAGGCCCAACCACCGTACACGTCGAATAGATCGCGACCATAGACAGTTTTTGCCAACCATTGACCATAACTAGTGCTGCCAGAAAGATACACTATTTCATAAGAACAATTATATTTTAATACGATATTATTTATTGTAAGAATAATGAAATTTTCATGTTCCGTACTATTACGGATATACGGATGCAACGCGGGACACAAGTCGCCACATTCGGGACATCTGGCAACGCTATGACAATTTTGAATGTACAAACTCGGTACCTTTTCGATGTTTTATATTTAAGTAAATAGAAATAGGCGAAACACCTCAACTCAAGTTTGAGTATGAAATAGAATCGATTTTTTAAAGTAGCAACTTCATGGTGATTTAATGTAACTAGGGCAACTGTATGCTACTTCTACCACGTAATTGGATGTCTATTAATTATATGTATTAATTGGGCCCCCCCAATTACTTCGGGCGATTACCCCTAACAAAACATTGATTCTTTAAACAATACCAACTTTTTCCCCTTAAATGAGCATTATGTAATTAGTGGACGTCCTCTTGTACGATCTTAAATCATATTTCTTAAACTAGTGCATGGCATCTCCCCCTATTCCGATGCTATGCAGCTAATGGTTGCCCCTAAATGTTTTGATACTTAATTAAATAAGCCTAAAACAGTATAAAAATGTATGGAAACGTGTGTATTATTTAATACATTTTGGGCCCTGTTTTTAATAAATCAAGTTAACTTTTTTATGTTAATATAATTTTGATGAATGTCACCACAGTGTATTGTCAAATGTGTATGCCAAGAGTAAATTTTTAAAGGCTTTCTTAATGTGATTTCTTTGGTTACTGCATTTTATCGAATATTTGTTTCGTTCTCACTTTGTGATAATATTGTTTGTTATTTATTTATAATATCGATATCATGTGACTCTGTGCAAGTTCGTAATAAAATAACAGTTATATTTAATGCGTTTGTTTTATTTACACACTAGTCCACACTACTGTATAAGATGGCGATAATTGAATAAAATACAGGATCTTTCGCTTGCTCACTTTTAACTACCCTACAGGTATTATCTGTATGTATATTTCTATGTGGCTTTTCTCCCATTTAATTGGACTCTGTGGGAATTTTTAAACAGGGCGTGCGTCATATATTCCTGTATATTTATTTTTTACTATATTTAATAAAATAGATACTTTAACACATCGTTAATATAAATAGGAATATTCATAAAAAATCATTTAACAGATTTATTTGTCTCATTGTCACACGCAATAATTTGTCATTCTATCAACGATAACTTCACATCACATTTACTGTGTCATTGATGCTAAAATATCGCACAATTTGCGATATATGCGGAGATGAGATTGCTTTTCGTAGAACTCGATGTACATTTCCATCATCAGCAGCACTAAATATGCTGAGAACACTGTAACTCCTGTCCAAGAGCGATTTTTTGGATTCCCATAGCTTACTCGCGCACTTTCTGTCATTTTTATTAGGTACTAGAGTTGTGACACTAGCCAGATGTGAAGGACATCAATCGACTTAAATAAATTTTGCATAACCACGCCTCTAAAAACCTTTCATACTCTTGTAATTTTTTTTTTGTAATTTACAGTAAAAAACTTCCGACGTTTTTTATATTTCACCTTAATTTGTTCGATACATGGAGAGGACAAATACGTGTTTATTTGGGCCTAGATCAAAAACTTGTGAAAGTTTATTTTCCGTTATGATGAAGACTAACATCCAAAATTTCAGTCACAATCGATATATTATCTACTCGTGATAGCATAGGAAAGTCACGCATCGAATTAGTGTTCTGCCCAGCTCTATTCAGACATTGGCACAAGATAAGCGTCTATTTTAGAACTTCTGTTGAGTAGCAGGGACGTAATATTTTACTAATCTGACGCTAGTTAATATACTTCTCATCAGAAAAATTGAAACACCTTGCAGGTTAATGTTTTGTAAGCATTATCACAATAAAGTGTATATTTACGAATATCTGTCAAAAAAAAAACGGAAGTGTTTCGATTTTTCTGATGAGACGTATATTTGCTAGATGCTATCTTATGTCTTCAATCTACTTTTTAGAAATGCCAATACCCTCCCCAGCAGATTTGCTAGTGAACTCCCACTTACTAGCCAGCCCTCTGGTGATGTTGAATTGCTTCACATATTACCAAATCAGTTCGCAGGCATACCAATACTAATTAGGTCATAACATGTTTGTTAGGTTGGTTAGTACTGGTCTACATATATATTATATATATATGTATATGTAGATATACTAATCTATAAAGAGTTTGTTTGGTTGAATGCGCTAATTTCAGGAAATACTGGTTTGATTTGAAAAATTATTTCGGTATTAGTTTGCCCATTTACTGAGAAAGGCTTATAGGCCGGCATCACACTAAAATTGAATCTAGTTTTTTTATTTACTTAATTTTACGCGGCGAAGTCGCGGCATAGCTAGTGTAATAATATTTAGTCTTAAATAAAATACGTCGGGGCAAATTTCGGATTATATATAGAAAAATAAAACACAGAAGAGATTTGCATCTTATTTATTGATCTGTCCTCCCAAAACTTTGTTTTTGCTTATGATTGGACTTACAAGGATTAACTTTTCTTTCGACTACTTACAATACGTTATATTTTTATAAAGAAATCACAATTTGTGGCCGCCGCCGCGCTTCCACGCAGACAAATTAATTTAATCAGTCGTTTTTACACATTATTTCAATATTCAATACATGTACACACCTGCTTGCGTATCCAACTTCTACTGTTCTAATAAATTCTACCGTTACCAGTAATTTTATACTTTTTACTATTGTTTACGTGAGATATAGTCACAAGTGAAACGTCAGGTCGGTATTGTATTTGCTGTTACTATTTAAGCGCCATCTTACGTCAATTAATGGAACTATTCAATGGCGAAATCGAATGTAGCGAGTTTGAAAGTGCAAATAAAATACATTGAATTTTAAATAGTGTTTAATGATTCACAGGCATGGGTGGATACATGGGTGAAGTTGGTTACTGTTAGAGACGCTCGCAGTCTTGAGATAATCCACAGAACAGAATGTGTATCGCGGGCGGCGGCGCGACTCGCGCACTCACAGACACGCGCGCGCCCAGACGCACACACAACGACACACGCGTGCGCAGACACGTGCACCCAAGCACGCGCATCCAGACACGTGCATTCAGATACGCAATCCAAGCACTCGCACCCAGACACGCCATCCAAGCACGCGCCCCCAGACACGTGCATCCAAACACGCGCATCCAGACTAGTTTAGATTTAACATTTGGATCAGGAAGCTATCGCCGCAATCTAGTTTAAGAATTTATACTAATATATAAATCTGGAGTTTGCTTGTTTGTTTGCTTGACCGCGGTAATCTCAGGAACTACTGGTTCGATTGGAAAAAATATTTCAGAGTAAGATAGTCTATTCATCGAGAACGCCTATAGGATTTATATCATAAACTAAAATGGAATCTTTTTTTTACCTAATTTTACGCGGACAAAGCCGCGAGCTCAGCTAGTTTAGGATCTTTTCAAAATTTTGGAAGTACTAGTTCACTCTTCACTCGATGCGGAAATCAAACCCACGACCTCTAGAGCGAAGGCAGGGTCACTGCCCATTGCGCCAACGGCGTCTAAACGTCTAATTTCAAAGGACCGCAGAGGCGAGTGTTTTTGACTAATTTCAACTTTATAGCTCTATGCGTTTTTGAGAAAAAGGGATAAGAGTTTATTTTTCCTTTACAAGTACGGAACTCTAAAAAATGCAAATGCTTGATGAAAAATGTGAATTAGACTCCAGCTCCTTAACGCCGACCTCCACATTGATTTTGACTTTGTTGCTGTGCTCACATTCTAAACCTACCATAAACTTAGAACCTCAATAGCGCAACGGTATAAGGTACGGACTGAAATCCGCACAACAACACCATCACTAGACGTGACAGCATTGCCGCCACTTCACGCCGATCTCATGTGAGAAAGAGGTACTGGAACCAGGACGCGCCGGACCAATTCGGCTACAAGCATGGCGCTACCTCTAATTACATACATAAACTTAATTATGATAATATATTCTGTATGGTCACTGAACCCTCCCCCTAAACGACTGGGAACCCTTGTAATTTTGCTTTGGCTCCCCTCCCTCCCCCCTAGCAATCCAAACTATTAGATGTAGAGACTCGAAATTTTCCATATTGATAGAACATGCTAAAAATTCATTAGGAAAATTATTTTGGACGAATTCGGACAACAACTTTTGAAGTTATATAACAAATACGCTTATAGCGTATCAGTTACGGAACCATTTCATATAAGCGTGTCTTGATACGCTCTTGGCCGTTTTTCTGTTTAAGTAAGTTCCAGGTTTAGATTCCCGATTTGGTCCCGATTGGTGACGAGCAATTTGATAACTTTAAATTTTTTTTAATTTAGCGCATGTGCTTATACTATATACCTGAAATTTGATGTATAGCGATGTACTTAATTATTTGTGCTGTGCTCGTCACTTGTTTCGATTAAACAAGTCATTTTTTAATCTACAAGCGATCGCCTCTGATATTCGATCCCATAAACAGTACACGAACCGTGATAAGCCAGCTGAATAGATTTAATAATATACTGCACTATTGTTTTCGTGACCGCGATTGTTTGCATTATTACAGCTATTATTGTTATATTATACGGCTTAAACTAACATATTGCTACGCGGATATTAATCAGACGATTTCTTTAGCTTTTTCAATTGGTCAATATATTCCAATTTTTCAAAAATTTATTTTTGCATTTTGGTCGTGGCCTATTCAGTTGTCGGCATTTGAGTCAATCGCTAAGTTAAGTTGCTCTTGCTGCGACCGGGTGATAGATGCTTGACCCATTCTATCACTGATTTATATTTCATATCCGACCTCCTCCGTGTTTCGGAAGGCACGTAAAAAGTGGGACCCGATTAATGTTACTTTGTGATATTAGTCGTAAAAATCGATTTTTTTTGATTGACGTCATCATCGGAACCCCGAGGATGACGTCAGATGACAATCGGTTATCTAAACTCGCCCCACAGCCACATCCTCTACAATCTAAGCGAACCCTAGTATTTAAACGGGATAATGCTAGGAAGAAGAAGGTCTTCTTAATTGAAATATATATAGCTTTGCATTACAAAATGCATAAAATGAAACTCACTTAAATTAGTTACAAACATTCATCTACAGCCCAAATTATTCAGAATTAAACTCGAACCTGCGCCTTTTGTGAACCTAAAAACGGTGCTGCTGTGGGAAAAAACACGTTTTTATGTCATATTATCTCATTAATTTTTTACTAGCTACCCGCTCAGGCTTCGGTTGCCATATAGGTAATTGATATCCATATAAATCTTCTTTCTGGTATTACTCTGTTTTTTTTTTTTTGGTGAAAACCGCATATAAATCCGTTAGGTAGTTTTAGGAATCTGAAAGTACAAGAACGGGAAACGACTTCATTTTATACTATGTAAAGATTCCAATACATCTTAATATGCCCCGAAAAACAACATGTTATATCCCTATTTCTGGGATATGTTTTTGCAGTATGTCTTTTGAATGTATAGTAAGTTCTGTCCTGGTCCATTGTTCTTCAAACTCAAAAACTTTACCTGCATACACTATTGTTACTCTAAAGTTACAAAAGCCTGAACAGCAGAAAGGCGGAGTGAAGTCAGAGCTGACTTCGGTAGAACATAACCGCGTGAATTTTAAGCTTAGCGATTCTCAACCTTAAGCTACAGTCATTCGGATCACAATACATTGATTTAGTATCATGTAGCGATGTGGTCGTAGATTTGATGGGTGTATAGGGAATTTATCACTTGTAGTTTTTAATGGGCTATTGAAAGAATGTGTTTTTAAAATATCACTCAGTGACATAAATCAAGACGCGCTGTTTTACGTTTCTTCCAAAACACGGAGAAAATTGAATATTTGAAAACCGGTGTTAAATTGGTCACCCATCTATCACCTGGCCGCGATGAAAACTGCTTAACCTAACGATCGACTTAAAAGCCGACCACTGTGTTACGACCTCCTCCGTTTTAATAAAATTTCTAAAATAACATTTCTCTATAAAGACCTAGTGTTAGAGGCAAAGTAAATAAAGTAGTTGAGTGAGAGGTTCAAATATCTAGGCTGCCTATTACAGACACAAATTCCAGAGGGCTGGAATGGAAACACGTGTGGGAAATGCTCCCAAGTTCGCCGCAGGCCTTCATAAACTAGCATCCAAATCACTAAGCAAAAAAGATAAAACTAAGAATTCATAACATTATTTATATATATACTTTATACTAATACGTTTACGTTTTGCCATGACATTTAACGTCATAAATAACAACTGTCATAGGCACAATGTGTTTTGCGTTCCGCACTTTTAATATTATGATTATGTTGTAAGATATTTATTTAATTTACTTTTATTGCTACGTACTTTTTCTTGTTATTTAACTTTTGCCTTTTTTGGCGCAGCTTCCGTGACGTCACACTAAAGGTCATGCTCGAAAAACAGCGCTCGACTTCATAGACAAACAGCATTCATTAGTCGCCTATTTGCTTGTCATAACTTTGAATGTTGCTTAAATATGTTTACAAATTTACAAAAGTAATGCCCCTCTAGAAATAATATGACGCACTATTATTCATTTATTATAGTGTTTTTTTTTCTAATTGATTAACTTTTACTTTTTTTATACAATTCCGACTGACGGTTTAGTTGAATTTGATAAGTAGAAAAAAAATTAATTACAGTTTAAGCATGACTCAGCGAATAAAAAGAGAAAAAAACGATGTCTATATTTTACATATAAAGGCAAAATGTCACTTTTTACAAAATCATAAAAACCGTGGGACGTATAAAGATGAAATTTGGCAAGGAGGTAGTTTTTAGGTAGTAGACGGAAGCAAAGAACGTATTTTAGGGCCGGATTAACAAGATCGAAGCGTTCGCAAACTTTTACGTGAAAAAAAACGCGGGGAACAGCTAAAACTTTATAACATGCTTATTTTGTAATATATGCTCTAAAAAAGTTATTGGTAATTTATGCTTCCTGAATCAGATTACCATTCTTTGACATTTATGCACTTGACTTTCTCGCAACTTCAGCTCAAGTGTAGTTTAATTTTAAAAATAAACTACAACTTTATTTACCTACGTTTGGCCAATACTCAAAGGAACCTCCTCACTATACGTGCCGTCTCAAGCAATACCGCCTTCTGTATCTGACTTTTGATCCAACCATCAAGCGAGAGCTTCTTAAGACGACGGTCGAGGCTCTTCGCTATGAGACCATTAACGGAAACAACTATCGGAACAATAATTGTTGAGTCCACATTCCACATAGCGGTAATCTCACTGGCAATATCTAAATATTTAGTTAATTTTTCTTTTTCAGTCTTGAGATTATCATCAGATGGAACCGTAATAATTGCCTATTATTATTAACATTTTTAAGGGTACGTAAAATATATATTTTCGTTTAAACCATTACTTATGTATATATATTTTATTTGCAAATGATTCATCAACAGGGAACCACAATCTGTTGACAATTTTTGTTCGCATCAATGACAGTAGACAAATTAGGTAGTATGGTTGACAGAGAAAACATATATTATAATTCTTCCTGAATATTTAATATATTCAGGAAGATAACATATTACACGTTCCGAATAATAGATTAATAATTTTGTACGTTTTTTTATACCACAAATTTTCAATATAAAGAAATAATAAGATTACTTAAAAGTATAGTGTAGTGTATACATGGAGGAGGGTAGTTGTTCATAAGACTATAAATACAGAGACAATCGGTTATGCGGGGAGTTTTTTCGGAAATGGGAATTTTTTGGGAAATGGGCTTTTACACACTGTTCCATTAGCAAATCATCCTAATATGATGGAAAAATTGCGAACGGGAGCTTGACATTCGCTAGCTCTCTGCTAGAATACTCACAAAACCCAACGGGGCCCTCATGTACATATTTCTCTGATGTTCTTTAAGAAATATACGAATACATCACCGTTGTGGTTGCAGCGAAGAATTGCACGACACTTGCTAATCCCATATCACTAAATATAGTACCATGAATGCAACTATAAGTGCTTTTGTATTATAATATATATCTACACTAATATATAACGCTGAAGAGTTTGTTTGTTTGCTTATCTCAGGAACTGCTAGTCCAATTTGAAAAATTCTTTCAATGTTAGATAGCCCATTTATCTAGGAAGACTATTATAGGCTATATATGGTCACGCTAAATTTTTTCACCTAATTTTAAGCGGAAGAAATCACGGGTAGCGACTAGTTTGTACATATAAATTAAATTGAAGGGTCTCTTTGTAACACCGATATATATTTTTTACAAATTGCATATATAATAAACGACACCTAAGAAAAAAATGGTAAATTTTTTTGACCGTCTTCTTGTTCCGGTTAATCTCCGAAACGTCTGGACCAAATCCGAAGGGACTCTCACTGGGAACGCACTTATAATATACGATAACGTCATACGCTCTGCTGGTATTTTAGCTATCATGGCGGATTGTTGTATTTTGTAGTTTCCTTTATTTGTTAATCCCTTTAAATCTCGCTCGCAATATAATAATAAATACGTTTGTTAAGCTTTATGCATCTTATTTTATCACATACTTGTATAATATAATTTCTGATTACTATCGTCATGCCTATACTCGACTACACATATATATCATATATCTATATATATCAAACGCTTGATCTAGTCAATAAGGATATTTGTATACCACTCACGTAACGATTCGTTTGCTAACATAACAAGTATCTTAAACAAACATACAAAAGCTATTTACACACTATATGTACTAGAATATCATCGAAGTGGGTCTTCTCTGAGACTGTTTGTCTATATATAACAAAGGGGCAAACGAAACGTCCATAGACAACTGCACTGCCAGAGGGCTCGCTCATGCGTTGCCAGGCTTTGAGGTATGAGTACGCTCTTGTATTACCAACAAATTTTACAATACTATTTTATTAATTGCACTAGCGGACCCGGCAGACGATTTCCTGCGCTGACGGTAGTTAAATGATTCCATAATTTTAATATAAATTTATTAATCCTAGGATATATTATTGTTTTATTATCTATATATCAAATGCAGGAGTGCTGAACACCAACTCGTTTTGATTGGTGGAAATTAACTAAAGGAATATTTCATTTGCAATCAATGTTACGAGGAATAAAAAGTCTTTCTGCATTTATATTGAGAGTAAGAAAAAAGTAATAGAGACAATAATCGTAAAGTGTGATAACGCTTTTGTAATCATACCCAGAACAGAACTATTTTTTACAATACACAGAAAAACCAACTGTAGTTTACATCGCACTGAAAAAGTAGTAAAGGTTATGTTGTTTTTGTAATAAATATTATTTAAATAACTTTCAAATTAATTCATACGTACATATAAAAAAAAATAAGTTTAAAAATTAAAGAAAATGAAAGAGCGTTGAACAGGAATTTTCTCTTTTAAATATTTTCAAGTAATTGAGATGTGATTAGCAGTCAAGCTTACGGCCTGTAGTACGAGGGAAAGCCCGATTTTTAGAAGTAAATTATAGACATGTATTGTACCATGGGTACTATTCGCGCATTGATGATGTTTTCTATGTTTTTCAGCCAAAAAACGTCTAGCGTTTCTACTCCCCAACAAGGAATAATATTGTTTGACTGTGATCTTTTGTACATATCTTCATTAAAAAAAAAATTTAATCAAGTTAAATTATTTATATTAAAAAATGAAATTAAATTTATGTTAGATCAATACTCAAAGGAAGTTATCTTGGCTTAAAACCTATATCTATTGCTAATTAAAAAAAATACATAATATCGAAACTAAATTTATGAATAATTTCTCCGTTTTTATTTTTTAAAATTTGTATAGGTTTTGTTTAACTCTTTAATTAAGATTAAAAACGATTATTGTCTTTTATTACTATGCTCATTGTTATGGCCTTTAACTGAGGAACATTTTTTCATATTTTAATTTTATGACAGTTAATTTTTTTATGGATGTGTGTGTTTTCAAAAATAAAACATCCAAAAGTGAAAAAGTCTTTGAAAAAGTATAATATTATATAAGAGGGTTGTAACAGAACGTAAGTGTATTTATCTATGGGACATTTTTCCATACATACACTTCTCATGTATGGCGTATATTTGAGTGCCCATTGGGTACAGCGTCCATTAGGTTTGTGTTAAATCAATATTGGTAAATGAGTATTGTGTTTCCGGGTCGCCGATTCTGCCCTATTTCAGTTGGGAGAGAGGGTTAACACATACTGTGTTACATTAACACGTAGAACAACTAAGTAAGCATAGTAGATTATTGCACCGAGCGCTCACTGAGTCATTAATGCACGAGTGCTATGTAGGTTTGGCACTAAATTAACACGAGTGCATTAATTACTCGCTTCAGCAAGGTAGGCAATCTAGTGTTCAACTACACAGCTGTCTATTTGCCTTTTCAAAAACTTTTCTTGCTAAATATGATGTTTCAAAGTTTAAACGGGATAGAATGTGCTCTATTTGTTTTTTTTTTATTCACCAAGTCGGTTTTATTCGGTTGACAATTTACAGCCAGTATGTTTTTGACGTAAAGCATACATTTTATATGAATCGTAATAGGAGATATTGAACCTCTGTGTTGAATTTATATAAAAATAAGAAAAGGGGCAACTACGGATTTGATAGCCGTACAGAGATATTTATGTATGGTTCATATATAATCAAAATCGCATTAAGCGGGAAAATGGTTTATTAACTTAATTTAATCCAAAATGTTTTAGTATGAGGACACGTGAACCGATCGATGACCGGACATGACCGTTAAAATTACTTATAACAACGTAATGCGTGTCCGCATAAACGCTGACAACGCGTATCGCGATGCACTGTGTAAAATTGCCAAACATCGTAGAGTGCATTAATGAAAAACTGTGCAATAACGAGATTTCAAACAACATTTTTACACAGCTTCGGGTTCTAAGCAGATATTACGTACTTTGTGATTGGATTTGTAGTTATTACTGATAAGATTACTGACTAGTATAAGGAAAAATTCTTTTGTAAAAAGGACAGTTTACAAAAAAATTAAATAACATAACAAAAACCCTAGCAAATGCGGTCTTATAGCTAAAGCAATTTTGAAGAAAAACCGAATGTGAAATACATATTTTTCAAGACTGTTCAATACCGTATGTCAAATAAAGTTTGAGTTTAGGTGAAATATCAAATGTGTGTTAATTTTATACTATATATCGTTTTTAAAAATTATAGGAACATTTTAGGTGAATCTAATATTTTCCTCATAATAGAGTGGAAAAATGGCGTCTAAAGGCAGTTTTTTGACAATATCTCCTTTCCAACTCATTCCACAATAAACCGTTATATACAAAATGAAACTAGAGACCATTACCTACAATTTATGACAGTATCTTTTTTCATAGAGTCAGTAGTTAAGGCTAAACTATTGACTTTATAAAAAAAGGTTGATACATAGATTGTATGTATTAGGGCAGCGCGATGGACAGAAATACTAGGTGGCAAAGTTCAATTCGAATTTAACTTTGCCACGTAGTATTCAAATTTATGAAGACAAAAATGCGTGTTGGAGTAGACTTAGCGGCCCTGGTAAAAAGCTTAACTGAAGTACAGTTGAGCTTTTTTAAAGTTTGTATTAATACTGAGCACCTAAATGATTTGAATCCAACATTGTACGGTTGAGCTATTAAGATATAAAATCAATCAATCAATAAAATAAAAGCAAATCTCGTTTGACATTTCGCTGAATATTTTTTATTATTATAGTGTATTACGGTGGAGATATATTAATCTGTACGTAAGTACATACAATTCTCTGAGCAAAAGTTCATCTAAATTGCTGAACTTATTTCGATAAAATTTTAACTGTATACATGAGTCAATTATCCGTGTATGTTCTGTATGTAGGCGGTGCTGAGATGTGGTTTAATTTTACAAGGACTCAAGCTTAGAAAACTAATTATAAAACATGGTTAATTGAAAATAGTTGATGGTGGAAAACAAACTGTGGGATAGTTTTTGACCTATAGGAAAATTGTAATATATTTTATTTTGTTATCGTTGATAGAAATAGAGAGAGGGTTTGGTTATTGGAGAGAGTTTGTTTTGGGGCCTTTAAGCATCGTAAACTAGGTATGCAT
>JANCMC010013033.1:976288-1007436 GCA_024363005.1 Charaxes varanes
CGTATAAACAAAAATAATACGTATTATAACAATATCACCAAAGATAAATTATATTTCACATAAACAGTAAACAAAGGATATATATTTTTTAATAACAGTACGCGCTGTTTGCAAAGGCGTGTTTGTAAAATAGCAATTCTAACATATTATTGGCTATAACGTGGAGAGCAGATATATATGAAGAGTCTGGGTGCAAAAGAGATAGCTGTTTGTCTACATTAAGACATTCCATTGATTAATAAAATGGACAACAAATACATTTAAAATCACTAGTTAAATACAATAATAGCTCGGAAACCGAATTTGATCAATCATATACTACGTGTTAAATACAAATGAGCGTGTTATACCAGATGGTACGTTGATAAAAACTCTAGACTTTATTTACTAATTACCCGTCTACGAGGGCGAAACGATCTGCCCACGCAAATCGTCTGGAGTAACGCCCACATGGGCCAACTAATCTAACGTATTTATAACGAGCAAACGTAAAACCCAAGACCTACCTGTTGATATTATCCACTTAGAACGCTTATATATCAACACTTCGAATATCACACCCCTAAATAACTCATCGCAAGCACTATATAACTCGGACGAATTAAAATGACTCGGCAGTTTCAGGAATTAATCGGGTTTAAGCGACCGACGTTATTTGGTAAGACTGGACGCGGAAATTAGCCGTAATAAAACAATTGAAGATAGAATTATTGCAAAGCGTGACAGATTCTATAACAATTGGAACTAAACGTATACAAGGTTGGTGTATTATACGCATGCGCTGATCCAAAGCGCATGCGTTCTGCCGCCATCAATATGATACAGCAGTATAGAAGGTCGCGACGCTTTCAATGGACGAAGGTGAAATCTATGAATGAGGCGATGAATTTTGATTAAATAATGGCTGAGTTACAAGCGACAATGACCTGCAAGGATTTCAACTTTAATCTCCTCTTTCTTTACTTGAAATTAAGAAAAAAAACATTTTGTCACTTAGCTAGATACTGTATATACAATGCCTGTCATTTTTTTTTTAAACGTACACATCAGTGGAGAGCAACGCGTGTCCCACGGGCCATAATTCGCCTGCGAGCACTTTCCTTATAATTATTTACTAATTGCATATTAAAATTTAAAAAAAAATAACAGAATATCGTTGTGGCCCACGTACTTCTCGTGTTGAACGATGGGCCCCTTGCCCACCAAAAGGTTACCCACCCCTGTTATGATAGATTTTTTTCGTTTATATATTATTATCATGGCTATAGATTTATATCGAGGGGTTCCCTCAAGATAAGTCGGAAATGCTGTCTAACTTATACCGCAAATACAATTGGGACATTTTTTGAGTTCAGGAAACCCATTGAGACAAAACAAAAAGTTGACAAAACATTCCAGGACTTCCGCTTATCGCTGAGGTCAAAGACTAGCGTCCACTCGCTATGACTTAATTCAGATATATTTGTTTTTGCTAAATAGTTGACACTTCTTGTTACAATGAAAATTCCACTACTAAGGTTGATGTTTGAACGAGGTTTATAAATATTTTGCTAATAAAATTATTTATTTAGTATTACTGAGTAACCAACAGTAGGTACTCATAAAAAAAGATGTGGTTTACATATTTGCCCCATAATTGATCATCAAAACATGCTTAGATTGAAACAATATTAATATAAGTAAAAATTTATAACAAAAATACAATTGAATGTCTGGACAGTTAGATATTTTCAATTAATTAACGTTTAATAAATGATGTCAAACCATTTGGGGTCGCTATAAGAATGTAAAGTGCTTGGTGCCCGTCGCCGGTGTCGATAACGAGCAATGCCGGAGTCCGCTACAGGTCTATACCGAGCAGTGGAATAGAAAGAGCTGCGGATCATACTGAGAGGTGACGTTGTGGGGTTACATAGATTAGGCGCAGAAACGACAAAAAAGTTCTTATTAAAATAAGATCGTGTCGTCAATAATGCCTGGAGCGTGGTTTTATGGAGCGCCTGATGGTATTAGCTATATTGCGTTGAGAAAATCGTCTCATTATATGTTTTAAGGAAATCCTTTAAAGATAAGAAAAAAGGATTTTCTTCAAATTAAAAAAATAATAATCGAGCTTAAATATTTCTGAGAGATTTATTTTTTCAATTTTGTGACCTTCTTATTTTCTTACGTCATGCTTCATTCGTCAGATTACTGAAAAGTAAACTTATCTCCATGTCATTAACTTCCTTTATCTTTATCTGACGCAATCGCATTCTAAGGGTCCTATAAAATAGCCGCTACACACGTTTCGGTAAGTCGTTGCGAAAAAACGGTGCAGTTTAATCGGTACGAAAGAACTATGCAGTTTAATCAGCAAAGATTTTTCATGCACACGTATCGATAAAACTGTGCTGTTTAAACTAATTGTTCAGTTGTTAAATTCATCTCAATTTGATCAATTTCAAACAGCACGCGTTCAGCTTTGTATTCACGCAATGTGTAGTTTTTTTTTAATTATTTCATTCGCATACTACTACACTAGACCTACACTAGACCTAGACTAAGATTTATTTAATATAAAAGTACCTTCTTTCAAGGTGAAACTTAGGAAACAGATACTTTTACAAAAAATAACAAAAATATTTTTTTTATTACTTTTAAATTGAATTAAATTGACAGCCAAAAATATTACAAGTAGAAAAGGTCATAGATACTCATTCCTCTATATTACCTACAATGTTAACTACTTTAAAAATTCGAAAGGATTTATAATGCCGGCGCCAGACACAGCTTCATTTCAATGATCATGTAGTGTGGCCGGTGACTTTGTGTAGCTGCGCAGTTTTGTAGAGCTTTGTAGTTTTTAGGGACAAAAATGTACAAACACTTTGAGCTATGTCTGGCGCCGATATGAGAAAAGAGTAAACAGGAGCCAGACATAGCTCAAAGAGTTTGCACACTTTTGTCCTTGAAGTCCACAAAGTACTATAAAACTTTGTACCGTTACAAAAAATCCTCGACCACACTACATGTTCAATGAATTGATCATTCAAATGAAGTTGTATCTGGCTCCGGTATAAAAAATATACCGACGTGCCATGTAAATTTATTATTTCATAAACGTGCAACCATTAACACGGTTTAAGACACAAAGAAGATTAGTTAATTGACCAATAAGAGACGAGCTTATATTCGGGTAAGACAACGTCTGTCGGGTCCGCTAGTCATAAATCATAATCACTCGTAAATCAGGAGAGAGAATGCATTACCTTCAACCATAGAGCCGAACCGGACATTATTTTGCAAAGATTTAACCGATCAGATCAAACGGACTTTAAAATTGATAGCAAGTTTGCAACTACCAGTATCTATTGTAGTCCCAGATGTTAAACCAGCCAACGTAGGACGGAACAAGTTCGGTCTCAAAACTTGGGGCACAGAAGTTAAACTCGCATTAGAAACTGTATGTTAAGACGTCCGAAGCTTGTCTTTCACATCTCAATTTTAAAATAGGTTAGATTTACTATTTTATTTCCAAGGCATTTCTTTTGTTCTTTTAAGAAAATGATTGTAAGGTATGTTTAGTATTCGCGTTTCCCCTCATACTAAGTTTAAATTAAAAACTTGCGTTATGGTTGGGGAGCCCGAGAGGGGATTTTGTGCAATGCTCCAGCGCGTCAGAAAACCATTTAGGCAGTGTCGTAGTAGGTGGTATCCTTGCACGCCCATGTACCCCCACTAAACATGGTCCCTAAATAAAATAACTAGTGGACCCGACAGACGTTGTCCTATCCGAACGTTGGGTTACTAGTAACTACATTCTACCCCTACCCCTTTTCCCCGTTCCCCTGTCCCTCGTTCTTCCTTTCAATACACACAAAGTTAGCATTAAGCTCATTTAGTTGTACAATTTGTTTTTTTTTCATTGTGCAGTAAAGAGAAAATATCTTAATAATAATTTCGGTTTCGGTTTAAATAATTTATCTTTATAAAGAACACAATAGTTCGCTTATTGAGAACTTAATCTAAACATGTTGGAAAATATAAATTAAAATAAATGTCTAACGACGTGATTCCGACGAAACCGATAAAATTTAATAGTCTTTGTGTTATTCTGATGTATATGGTATATTATTTTTTAGTTTTATTGTAATCCGTTCAGTATTTTTTCCGTGAAAGAGCTTCAAACATACATCCATACATCAATACATCAATACATCAATACATCAATACATCAATACATCCATACATCCATACATCCATACATCCATACATCCATACATCCAGGTTTAAGTAGAAAAGTGGTTTTAATACGCATTGTTATCCTTTAATTTTCAGGTGCTCAAGTGAATTCCTCGAGTAATGTAATCGGAACACCGCTGCATGTGGCTTGTTCGGACAAATGTCCATGGGCGCCGGTAGGCACTTCGGTGCCTGCTGCCTGCTCGTTTGCCCCCTTGTAACATTAAAAAAAAAAAAACAGTCTGGTACCCACGGGATGGCACACGAAGTCGAGGCCGACAAGCAATTAGATGGGAAGATGGTATAAAAATGACATTGGGACCCTTTTGGTCAAGTGTTGCAGGCCAAAGAGATCAATGAAAAAAGTTGGAGTAGGCATTTGTCAATAGGCAGTTTGAGAAAATAGATATATTATAGTAAATAAAATAGAACTGTAAAAACTAATGTATTCTCAGAAATAAAGGCTATATATTATCATCATGCGGAAATTGAAACCATTTTTTTTGCCTAATTTTATGTGGACGAAGTCGCCGGCACCTTAGTACCTTATATCTTTGTTGGTTACCTGGATTATATAACCTAAATGTAAACCTATATTATAATCTTGTTGCAATGTAACTGATACCCTAGTTGCGGAATAATTGTTGTAACATTTGCTTGTGGAGAGAGGCGGCTGGCATGAGGCATACGAAGTCACTCATAGAAGCGTACTCGCCAAAATTCACTACTCGCCTCCTGCATCTAAGCAGGAAGCAGGTGAGAGTGGTTACGAGATCCCTTACGGGTCACTGCAGACTGAAGAAACACCTACATACCTGGTCTTTGTACATATATGGGTGGGAGAATGTCGATAAATGTACGCAATTCTAATAATGAGGGTATTTATCAAATGAAGATACCGTCAGTTCCTACATGTACGTAAGTTATCAAATGAAGGTACCATCAGTTCCCACGAATACGTAAGTTATCAAATTAAGTACCATCAGTTCCTACAAACACTTAAATACCTATTTACAACTTATAATCAGTTATTTTTGGAATCGGTGCCAAAGAAAAATAACCTTAATACATATCCAGTAATCAAGAATACTTTTTAATATGTTACGTAAGTATAAACATATCTTTAGACAAGTGAAAGCTATTGAAACATGTGTGTAGACATTCTGCTTTTGAGTCTAGCTCCACTCGCAGCGGTCAGTCGTACAAATATGGCCGGTCCAAATAGAAGTAGCATAGATAAATAATAGCTTGAAACGACGTATTCATATACAGGGTCACTCATTCATAGACTCTATTATGTGCACCTCGCCACATTTATGAACTATAAAGATTTTGAGCTGAGATAGCTTACATGCTCGGTTTCCATTAATATTTGTCGTTAGAAATACTAGTTTGAATTTGGATCAGTGGCTTAGTCGTGAAAACGCAACAGACAGAGTTACTTTCACACTTATAATATAAATATAGAAGTAATCATATAGTGCGGTCAGGGACTTTGTGTAGGTGCGTAAAGTTTTGTAGTACTTTGTAGTCTTCAAGGACAAAAATGCACTAAGGTATGTCTGGCTCCGGCATATTGCATAAGACACAGCAGTTTAACAGATCTTAGGGTGTTATTTCGTTCCGTTCCGAGTCGAGAGTTAGGAGTGCAAAGTAAATATACCAACACAGAAAGAAACTTAGTAACCTAATTCAATTGTATGGACAATCAAAACAAAATCTTATCAAATAGGAACGAATATTAAAAATATTTTCAAGGTTACACGTGACGCAATTTAAAGTATATAATAAAATCGACACGTGTAACTTCATAAAACTGCATTATTGGCTTAATGAAACATCGTCTATTTGGACAGGCAAGGTAAAATGGAACCTGAGACCCAAACATTCTTATCAGTGTGCTTGTCAGTTACATGTTCCGATGCCATAAATGTACAGGGTTATTACTCACTAGCTGTGCCCGCGACTTCTTCCGCGTAAAATTAGTTTTTAAAAAAGGTTAAATTTTAAGGTGATGATATATAGCCTATAGCCTTCCTCGTTATATAGGCTATAAACCTTTGTTTAACAGCTGTAATCTTTTATGTTCCAACAATCCGCGTGCAGGCGGCTCGTCACTATATGTACTCGTCCGTACAAATTACTTAAAATGGTACCTCAAGCTTTTACTTAACGTGTTAATGTATAGAATTTTTATATGTATAGAATTACCAAATAAAACGAAAAAAAAGAATGTATTTAATAAGTCGATCCAAATTTCGATAAAAAAATAAACAGAAGAAAAAAAGATATTCCCAACAGCTATAGTACTTTGAATTTGGCCTTTATGACGCAAACATTGTCAAATTATTTAGTAATGCAGTAAAGTCCAACAACTCTGAAAGACGGTGGGACACAAATTTTAACCGCCAACATCGAATTGATTTCCAGACCTCTAAAGCAGCGTCATAATAGAAGGCGAATGCGCGATGCGAGCGAAGTTAGTTTGTATGAACGTGCCATCAAACTAAAGGTGAATTTAGACCGAACGAACAAAGAGCTAGAAGATTTATTTCTCGATCTTTTAGTGTAAACGAAAGCTCGTTCTTAGCGTTTACACCAAAATATCAACGAGCAAAAAACTGTGTCTTTGTGAACGCGGACAGAACAACGAAAGAATGCTCTACGTGTGTTTAAATGAAAATAATTTGATAGAGTATTTGATAGAGTATCTTAACTGAATTCGCGCGATCGCATCGAACTTTGTTGATGAATGTTTGATCGCACGTTCGTACGAACTAAGTTCTACCGGTGATGCTGTCGAGGCCAATATGGCCAACAGCAGAAACCACACAAAAAAAAATTCATTAACGCCAAAGTAGTGAACCATTATGGAACGGAAAGGAAACAAGAACGAGGATAATATGTTAGGATAATAGAATGTAGTTAATAGTAAGTAACCCGACGCTCGGGTAGGACATCGTCTGCCGGGTCCGCTAGTTGATAATAATTAGCAAATATGACTAAAAATGTCGTTTTATAAACATCAACATTTTGTGTAGTTTTAAATAAGCATATGGTATGCAAAATGATTTTGACCAGCCAGCGACCGCTACTTACTTTAAGGTGCCCTGACTTCTGAACTAGAAATAAACGGTATGTCAAAACTCATTTACCTCATTTAAAAGGTATTAAAAGAAAAAATTAAGGGAATTAAATTTTTTAAAATATTCCAAATCAGAAAAGATTAATTCACAATGCTTACGCTTTTTGACAGAATTGTATTTTCAATGTTATAACTATACACAAATAAATTTGGAGTGTCTGATTGTAACGTCTTTATAAATTCGTGTACTACAGCTCCTACCTCACCGAGACGCCATGGTTAGCTCTCGCTAAGACTACAGCTCTATCTTTTACTAATTTAACCTCATATTTCATGTAATTACTAAGTATTTCTTGTACGTACAGAGGCCCTAGCACGAACATTTCGAGCCGTTCGAGTCGAAGATTCGACTTTTAAAATATTCGTGCTGCGCTCACATCGGACCCTTATGTCAACGTGGGTTATCCTTAGTGTCAACGTGGGTTGCATTAGCATTGATTAAAAACGTGACACGATGAAGACTTGCCTCCTGTGAGCCCAGCACTAATAATTTCCTCCTTAATACAGTCGAATCTTCGAATTCAAACTTTTTGAAATGTTCGCGCTAGGGCCTCAGAAGAAGTTCATAAGATCCATTCTACCTAACCTAGTGACAAAGATTTATATTTTGTAATTAAGATAAATAACCTGTCATTTTCGACATGAACGGATTATTCAGTGAAGCTTTTGTTACGCCCAGTATTACGCTAATGACAAAAGTGTATTTTTATGAAAATATGAAGAAGAAGAAGTAATAATGGGACTGGCAGGGAATGTGGCCAAAACTTTAAAAAACCCTATAAGTGGCGTTTTAAGTATCGTCTATGAGAATTTTAAATGGGAGCTAGTTAATACATATGTTTGTTGTTGATTTAGTAGAAAGTAAAGAAAAAAAGTCGGTGTTTTATTTATTTTTTAAAGCCAAACATTAGTTTGGTGCTAAAGCGACAAGTAATATTATTAAAGTTTTTAGCCTTTTCACGAATGCTTCCATCGAAAATGTAAGTGTTATGTGTTTAAATATTCACACGCAATACCCAAATTTCGTGAAATATATATATTTATTTTACTGTACCTACAGCACTTCTCTTTGCATTAATCTCCTACTATTTATGGGTTTCTAAAAGAAATGTCCTTTAAGAGATAAATCATCATGTATGCACAAAACTATTTGTAACTCGTTTTATATTTGCTATTTTAGTACAGTAATTGTAAATAAATAAATAAATATAATCTGTATATATTATAAATAAAATTAAAAAATCCGTTCGTAATTTTCAAATATTCAACCGTATCAAAATTAACACACACTTTTGATTGTCTATCTGTGTCTTTTGTCTTCTATTCGCCGGAAGTTTTTGGTAAAGCTCATCTGATTTCATTAAATTTTTATTGCAAAAGCGTATTTAAGTATTACAAGTAGTTAATTTTTTCCTCAAAATAGAGTATCTGCACGAAAATTGAAAAATCAAAATTAATTTATGAAAATATGCCAAGTGATCCGACATCTCTTGGCAAACATAAGGAGTCTAGGCGTTATGAGAGAGCCCTTTAATTGTGAACTTCTTTGTTTCGAGCAGTAAGAATCCCTTCTTACATAATAAAGTCATCTATATGTGAAGCGAAAATTTTCAGTACCATTTTACGAATATTGTGCGGACGAAGGAGTATGAAATTTGACACAATTGTAGTTTATATAGAGCATAGTGGGCAGTATTAATACATTAAATTAAAATTTCACGCATACTAATGCTAAACGATTTACACACATATATACAATTTACTACAAAATTATGTCAAAGCGTAGCCATGACGACCGTACGTATATATTTAAAGCGATATATAAAATTTTAGTTTTTTGCAACAACGACATTTTAAAAGCATTTTTAATTCATATACAATTAAAAATGCTTTTACAATGTCGTTGTTGCAAATAACTAAAGTCTTGTATATAGCTTTAAATAGGTATAGAGTATGCAATTCTAAAGATTTGTTGTCGAATTTCGACCAGCCGGCCATCTCTGGTTAAAAAGACATTGAATTAAAAACATAGTTCAGTTAAAGGTCAGTTGGCATATAATATTCGTAGAAGAGTTTTCTTGTACGTACATTGTTGCCAACTAGAGCAACAGCAAGAACAAAGAGGTCTTTACAAAAACGATCTTTACATTTTTTGCCCGGAGTTATAAATACGTGCCCATTAGCAGAGATAGCTTTGCGCCCTACGGGATGGAAGCTGGGAAAAGGGTAATGACGAAAACGTAATCGTCTAATCGATACTATTATTTGTGAGTCTTAAAGTAGATTTCTGGCTTATGTTTGGATGAAATAACATTGATATTTGTAATATTTCGGGATACTTTGCCTCCACTGGTTTCTGACCTTTAGGTATATTTCTCAATAATTCAACAACAAAAAAAGGAATGGGAATCCTTAAGATACCCGATTTATATTTAGAAGACACTGAGCTATTGTTGCATCTATTTTTATCATACCTTTTTTTTTTATCATACCTAAAAATATTGCTTGTAATAGTAAATTTTTTAAAGTATTAATTTATTTTCGCGTTTGTCGACGAATCCACGAGTTTGTTTTCAAACAGTTTATTAGTCAATTCAGTAAAGAAACGTGGCTTTAATATTGCAAAAAAAATGGTCGTACCGTCCGTAATTGTCCTTCACCGTAAGTAACATAAGTTTAAAACAAATAGATTTTTTATTAGACGTAAGATTTATTTTTTGATCAGTCTTTAGTGTCTCACCCAAAGATCTCCCCCCTCTTAAAACCTTCTGTGCTATCATGGATTAATCGAATCCAGGTCTTTCTCGCAATGGAGTCGAATTCATCTCGCCGCCTGCTGGGCCTACCGGGTCCATTCTTGTCACATGCCCAGCCTATTCCCAGTTCAACTTTGCCGACTTCTTCCCCACATCCAAATTCTAGTCATGGATCGCTGAGTTGTGTCGCAAAGTCGATCAGTTTTTTTATACCTAAAATGCGGCGATCCATAGCTCTTTGGCTAACCTTTAATTTGGACTTCTCTTTTCCGGTTAATTACCAAGTTTGTGAACCATAGATAAGGACAGGCAAAACACACATGCATACACTTTATTATTGAATGGTGTCATAGCTTAATCATGACAACTGTATGTCTTATATTAATTGTCCAATAGGTTGGTTTCGTTAGTCGATTCGATCGTAAGATGTAAGATTTATATTTATAAATTTTAGAAGGATGGCAAAAAGATTTAATTTCCGCAGCGCATCGCATCACCTGGTATCGATATTAAGGGAGCATCCGGCATGTAACTCAATACTGTTTCCATCGCATCGATGTCATCATTTTCTTCTACAATAGCTTTTATGAGTGAAATCGAAGCCTTCCTATTAAACCACATTTTAAAAGCAATTTCTATTGACATTTATTGAAGTTAAAACTTCTTTAGGCGCGTTGTGAATTTTTGCGATTGGAATAAACCATTACACTCGAAACACCTTCACCGTTACCAACAAAGCTGTTTTCACTTCTGTCAGTCCTAGAGTGAGTAGAAGATCTTTGTTTTAATCCTAGCCATACTCTAGTTTCTTAAGTACATAATTTGAGTTATATAGTCACACTTAGTTTTTGTACAATCGTTAATTACTTTACACAGCCAATTAGTTAGATTCCAGTTCAAAAACTCAGTAAATCACTTTATAGACGATTAGCAGACGATAAAGGGGCGATGAGAGTCCTTAATTCTAACAAAGTTACTACCACCTTGTCAGATAATTAACACACCGATCAATTTAACGAAGACTTTGCGAAGTTTTAATATTATTGACAAAAGCAACGGAAAGTGTTATATACACAAATACACATTATGATCATATTTACTGTAACTACAACTCACCACTATGTGTATGCACGTGTATAACACAGAATCAAATACATATGATGAAATAGTTGTCACCCACACGGTCGTAGCACGACTGACCCTATCCACCTGCGTGTCATTGTATTTATACTCTTATGAACAACTACCCTCTTTTCACCTTCGCTTATACACTACAGAAAATTTAATATTTCTTCATGAAAATATTGTATTATGAAACCTCAAAAGCTGAACCGTAAAAGAATGGGCTGAAATCCTTTAGGCTCTTTCTTCAAATCCAGCTGGTGTTTTGTTGTGACCGCTCATACACAAGTTTTTAAATTAGCTTAATCATTAAACATTTAGCGGTGTCTTGTTAAACCAAGCTATACAGCTGTCAGTTATTTAGGTACAGTCTAAAAATGCACGCCCCTCCAAATTACCTCTACATGCAAAATAGCGTGTACACACATAAGCAATCGTTTCAATTAATTAGTGGAGGGGCGTGCATTTTTAGACTGACCCATCTATAGTGGACTTATATCCATAAATTACTACTGCCTAAGTACCCTATAGTGAGTATTACCACTTAATTAAAAGATGTTCTATTGAAGCAGAATTTTACAGGCACTTTTGAATCGTCAAGTATTTTAAAACTACCATTGATTCGGAAAAGTAGAGCCACGAGAAGAATTAGCAAGAAACTCGATAGAAATTCTTTTAAAAAAATCGTTTATCATTATTAATGTGTAAAAACTCGAAAAATAGAAAACTTGTTTTAGTTATGTTGACTGTACTATCGAGTGTATATGCGGCAAACCATTGTTTGCTCTTACAACCCTTTATCGACCCTTATTTCGAAAAGCCTGCTCGCAAGCGATCAAGAATGTTTGATAAGCGATTACCGTTATTACAATAACCACACAATGGGGGACGTATAAACAAAAGTAAATGCTATATCGTTTACTCTGGTGTAATTGCATTTAATAACTTCATATTGACTATATTCCGATGAGTTCTACATATTTACTTTTAACGTTAACTACGGGACTTTTAAGTAAGATGACTTATATAGCGATACTAATATATAAAGCTAAATAGTTTGTTTGCTTGAACGCGCTAATCTCAGGAATTACTGGGCCGGTTTGAAAAATTATTTGAAATGAAATGAAAACAATTTAATCTTTAAAAATACTACAAAACAGCTAACAAATAAATATATCACAATGAATTAAAAATTTAGCAAGAAAAAAAAATAAAAAAAATATCACATGTTGCCTGCTTGTAGAAGTTTTAAGGATGGGTACAACAGCTCAGCATTTTTGCAATGCCTTACGTGCAAAACACATAAAACATTACGCTGATTTTCAGCTGTGACCCATGGTACCGTCACAGTAATGGGTGAAAAGATTAGCATGTATTTTATCACAGTTATGTTTTCGCGGAGTCGAATATTACCGTCACTAAAACGATTTGCTATTAGTTGGAATTTTTTTTTCTTCTTAGTGGCGTGGATCAGAAAAAGATGTGAAGATTTCTATTTATATATAAATCTTACTTACTTACTTTTAGAATGCTGACCACCTTACATACAATAAACTTTAAAATGTTAAGCATTTGTAGTTTAAGGTAAAACCTTATTTTTTTTTAATAATCTTTAAAAACAAATTAAGGTTATTTCTTCGTTTTCCTTCCAACTAAGTATATCGATTGTAGTAGTAGGTGATACAATAGCCCACCGGTATCAAGGATTGTATCGGGTTCATATAGCTTTCAGTCCCCCTTTTACGACCGTTGAACTATAAAGTCTTTGAATATTTGGCCAAATATTGTAATGTATCTTAGTTTTGGATGTGTATAATCCGCATTAAATTAGGGTGTGAAAGAAAGTTCTTAAAGGTCTATTGACCTTTAAGAAGAAGAACACATGGGGTGAATGTATTTAAATGCAAATTGAAATAGAAACTTACAGTTTTCACTGCTATTATTCTGTGGAGACGTAGTACAAAAGACGGAGACGATGTCGCCATTTGAGTAAATCTACATTCATCAAAAAATTCCATAGCTGCGCTGTAGGTAGAACCAAAGTCACTTTTAATAGAAAGAAGACGTGAAAATTCGGAATATTTCATTTAGGGCGTATATATATATATATATATATATATATATATACGCCCATTTTAATAAATATTATGTACTGTTAGAAAAAACTACATAGAAGAATACTCGAAGGTATGTCACATATTCGCGTTACCGAATAAAACGTTTCAAAAAGCATGTGAAAAGAGTAGCCAAGAGGATAATAAGAGGATAATTTCAAATAGTTAATAATTTTTCGTAATATTGTCTGTGAACATTTTTATACATTGTCGTCCGCGTTAATTTACGAAAGCCGTTAACCTCCTTAATATGGAGCTATCTCAAAACCCTTTCTTAGCGGATGTCTAACTCACTGAGAAATTTGATCATTGTCTTCGGAATTTCGTGCCATAGACCAGAAAGGTACACGGCGCGAAGGCCTTTCGTCTTTATATATATAGATTTAGCATCAATTACTAAATACAGTTGGTTATTCCGTTTCTAATCTATGATACAATACGTTTTGCATATTTATATTTCTTCGCAAGCCGTTTCTACTGTTTTCGCACTGAACGCTAAAAATCAGGTCGTTGCTACATTTTGTATGGAAGCGGTCGAGTTTGAATTAACCTTTATATGTCCTGTTTTAAATTACTATGTGGATGGTGTTAAGCAATAGCGTGTCAACCCACATATTCTTGATTTTAAGAAAGTCAACATTAGATTCAATATTTTAGGTCTAAGTAATTTTTTACTTCATTAACAACCAAAAAAAAATTGTTAAATTTGCTAGTAACAATTTTTGATTGATTCTACAACATAGATTCTATTACGCATGCTGGGATTGGAAAATATGAAAAAGTGGCCTTTAGGTGCTATTTTTTCACATTTTTATTCACAACAACGGCTGTGGGCAGGCTGATCTGCTGTATGAATACCGACGTTTGATGAAAAACCACTAGATGGCGATCAGGTGACTCGCCGGCCTTGGAGAAATGTGTGTAATTATGCTATTTTAAGTCCTATGAGCAATTTTCACATCTAAGACATAGTTTACACTTTACGTTTACACTTTTAGTGCCAAGTTCACTTACAACGTCTTTATTCTGCGGTAGGCTAATGATCGTCTTCTCTTTTTTTTATGTTACAAAGGGCAAACGAGCAGAGAGCAGGCACCTAAGTGCCTACCGAGACCCATATACATCTGCACGACCAGAAGGCTAGCAGATACGTTGCCGGCCTTTAATGACGAGTTTTGGCCATTGGGAAGTCTCAGAAACCGAACGAAACGCGACAACTTAAAGGGATATGAGTAGACTCTGTGAATGAGGAGGGATTAAGTGACTGTAGGGGATGAGGAAATGCGCTCAACGTTACGACAATGATGTAAAAGAAAAATATATCCTTTGTCAATCGCAGATAAGGGCGAAAGACAAGAGATAATGTCATATAAATAGAAGCAAATTTTCTTTTTAATGTTTGCTTTCTATATAGATGCATATGTTGTGGACTCCTATAATTGAAGGAGTACACAAGTCTTGTATTCCATTATCTTTTTAAGTTTAAATGTATAGTGTGTATTCTTTGTTGGAGATCCTTAAAAAAAAAACAAAAGATTTGAAAAGTTATGAAAATGAAAAATTGAATTGAATGAAAAAATTGTTTATTCTTCAGCTAAATGAACATTACAGTAGTAAACGAGGTTGGGCCCTTCTTGAGTGTTTGTTTGTTTGTTTGAACGCGATAATATCAGGAACTATTTGAAAAAATCTTTCAGTGTCAGATAGACCATTTATCGAGGAAGGCTATAGGATAATTATTATTACACGCAATTTTTTTAATCCTTATTTTACGCGGGAAAAAACTAGTGTTTGATAAAACTACTAGGGGATCATTCGTAAATTTCACGATTTTTTTTTACCCCGTCCTTGTCAATTTTGTTTCAAGGACAGGTCAGTGTAGTGCTGTGCTTTGGTGGCGGATTCGGTGGTGTGGCTTTCGGGTTGCAGCATTGCACCGATTTTCCCTCGGATTTAAGCAAAGTAGTTTAGTATTTCTTGCATATCCTGGATTTCCGCAAGATAAAGCCTGATTCTATGAGTGGACAATCATTTTTTTTGTAATTTATCTACACTTTTATTACATTTTTTTGAGATAACGTCAGATTCTATCAACTTTGAGACCCTTTTTATTTGTAACGGCTAAAATATTGAACTCTTTCAACCACGTAGAAAATTATAATTCAGACTAAGCTCCGGGTGTAAATTCATTGAGATTATTCAATGAATTTTCCACGAAATGGAACCTTTATTACTCCTGTCTCAACTTTGTCGATAATTCAATCAGATTGTGATTATTTATAGCAAGGAAAGACCATTTTTATTCAATTTCACCTCATTTCCTTATAACCCTTTGGCGTATTATGAGAGGTTTTGGTTGCCAGCTTAGCTGTTTGCAAGGCTATGGCATTTCATTTTATGAAGAAATTAGGAATACTTTTTAGGTATGTGTAATATTCCCTTTTTCCCCTCATGCAACATCACTAATGCAAATTTTGCTACCACTAATGTTATATTTTTGTATTTAATTTTGGAAAAAGAGTTAAATACTACGAAACTTTAAATATACTGCATTAAAAAGTGGCAATTCTAGTGCCGTTTTAATAATGAAAATAATAATTTAAACAAATATAATAACGAACTATTAACAATATTAATTGATGCTTAAAACTTGTATATGAAGATTTGGGAGGATGAAAAAAAATTGTAAATCTATGAGTAGAGTTAGAGTTGGTTAGTGTTTGACGGGTTAGTAAGAAAGAACATAACATCGTTTAAATTATGCAACAGCGAAAATTTAAAAAAAAAATTTAGCAGGGGCGAAAGGAAACAGCTTAAAGCAAAATTGCAAGAGATCGCCCGTTGGTCGAAATTACGCCGCGAATCTTTAGAGTTGCTTATTTAAAACTAAATACAAAATTTAAAATACTTTGTACAAAGAAATTGTTATACAGCGTCAACTTGATATAACGAGCCTCATTGTAACGAATTTCTTCGATTTAACGATTATTTCAAAATCCCCTAGAACTGTACATAAGAGCTAATGCAAAATATACCTTTACATTACGAATTTATTCATCAAATCCTTTTTATAACGAATTTTGAATGCTTGCAGAATATAGATGGAAAGCATGAACCTACCTTAATTTTAGGTTTTTCAACCTATATCCCTTACATGATCAATAATTCCAACTTAACTGTGCAATCGCCAGCACGGCGCCGCACACGCGCGACACGTACTCGCGCATCGCCGCCGCGCTCACCTCCTGGCAACGTTTTATTTATTTCAAATTTCTACCAAATAACTCGTGTTTAAACGTACACAACCTTAAGTTATGAAAATTATAATTATGCGTCGTTTATATACTTCTTATATTTTGTGTTTCTTGTAATTGTGCAAAATTAAGTAAGCTAGAAAGTACCAAACATCTTTGGTTAAAGTTGGGTTTTCTTTTTTGTTTGGTGGATGTAACTTTAGGGTTTTTACTATTGATGTCTCGCAATCGGCAACATGAGAGGACAAAAAAAATTGACATTTTTGTGAACTTCTTATAAGAATTGTTTTGTTCTCGCAAAGCGCAAAAAAAAATTGTGGGAATTACATACAAGAACATGTAAAAATAATTTTAAAATAATATAGGTAATTTGACATTTCCCATTTTGGTGCCTCTATAAGGGGCACCCTATTGTGCAGCGATTCTATTCTAAATTCAAACGAAGAGCTTGGCGCGTATTGTGACTACACACTATTTTGCACGTAGAGATTGCATTAGGAGGGGCGTGCAGTTTTAGAATGAACGAGCTATACTTACTATGTTAATAAAGGACAAAAATTTAAAATTAAATTTGGTTTGTGACGTCAATGGCACGGTACTTCAGCCTGTGGAGTACAAAATGACAATAAAATAAGAAAAAAAGTCGTATTGGTTCGGAATCACCCCATACATATAGATATTAGCCTATATGTATGTTTTTATAGATTACTAAAAAATATTTGTGTATAACAGGCGTATGTTACTTATATAACACAGGCATTAAGCTGTCTATCTTAGGAACAGACGTCCGTGTGTCATATAGTCCTATATATTTATTATTATTATTATTTAACACGCGGTCTTCTGTTCCTATGGTAACTTAATGCCTATGGTATAGTTAATAGCCAACTGATATAAAAATATTTTTTCAAGTACTTATATACGTATATATAAATATTACACGCAGACTCCGGACGGGAATTGAACCTACGACTCCGGAGCAGGAGGCAGAGTCACTGACAACTGCGCCAACAGGCTAGTCTACATTCTAAAAGGAATTTCCTTCCTGGCAATTTCAGGAACGATACTACAACCAAAATACTGTGTAGCAACAACATTTATTTTATGGAGCAGTGCTTTGACAAAATTGTACGGATTTACCAACGAACGGGCATTTCTTCTTCTTCTTCCTAGCATTATCCCGGTTAAGTACCAGAATCTGCTTAGATTGCAGAGGATGTGACTGTGGGGCGAATTAAGATTAAGCTAGTACTAGTATATAACATAGGCATTCAGTTGACTACCCTAGGTATATTCACGTGTCAGGCATTAAGTTTCCTACACTAGGAACATTTACGTGTCAGACGTGTAGAAAAACAGCTTAAAACGGCTTCCCACGGCCGTTCATTCATTGAATCGATAATAACACATCCGATGTGATATCAGCATAGGAGCATCTTCAATCAATGTCTTGATTGGTCCAATAACTTTTTTATCTCGTAATATCGAAATCTATCTATCTAAATCTCAACGTTAAGGTGTGACCTACTTGTACTAAATAAATTTGAAGCTGTGGTTTGTTATCACATCCATATTTTATACTCGTAAATGTTAGTCTTTGTATATAAGAGCCGATCAAGAAATTGGTCATTCGAAATTATAAGGAATCCTTGTAATTTCGAATTAGGGTACTACGGAACCCTAAAAAGTTAGATACAGTAAAACTGAATTGTGATGAATGCTACAATACAAATACTAGAAGGAACCCTTATAATTTCGTTCTGTCCGTCCGTCCGTCTGTTTGCCCGTAAGACGCCCCCCCCCCCCCAGCCATTTCACAATATTTGAAAGTGTAATATTAAAAATTACCTGGGAAGAAAAAAGGGCAAAAAAATATTTTGGAAAAAAATTTGTAAAAAAATACATTGCGGATTTTTGAAGTAAACTTTTTTAAACATCCTTTTGGATGGTAAGATATGCATATATGTATATCAAATACTTTTTATTTTCACCTTTCTTTTAAACAGTATCTCGTATCTATTGTCTCCTATTTTCTTTTCCCTACATCCTGCTGTCTATTCCTTTTCTCTCCTCTTCTACCTCTACATTTTCTCTCTTTTTTCCTACCTAAATTATATGACTAAATGTTGCATCTATATAAATGGATTTAGACTTTGATAGGCGTACTATCGTTCTGTACATTATTTCTTTCCTCCCACCAATATTTTTATGTCGTTCGTAAATCCTACGACTTGGAACGACTTGGATTTCTCGTGCCTAATCTACCAAATAAAATAGCCATCTATTTCACCTGGTAAAGAATTTATGTATTACCATTTAAATACAAAAAAAGAGTCTTGAAACCTTGAAAGAAGCAATGCTTCATATTTAACACTTTTTATCCTATAATCCAGGCAAGCTGGAAGAGATCTTTTTTAAAGATAAAATTTTCCATATTGGTGTTCCATATTCTTTATTGTGTATTTTTCTGTATGTAATTAATTTTAGGTACATAAATAAATATTGAACTGATGTCTACAAATACATCAAATACCAGATGTTCTAATATACAACGTCCCATTTCGGAGATATCCCAAAGCAAAAGAATAGACATACAGGCAGACACAAATGTTTCAACTTGTATTTTTGTTATATTATTGGTAGCGTACTCATAGTCATATGCAATAAGAAAAAGTAATAATTTCGTGGTAACGAACAGACTCTGCAATTTTATTTATACATTGTAAAGGTTACAACTTCTTCAACTTATCGAACCGTTATATCTAAAAAACGATTGCTTTTAAGAAAAAAGTGTTGGTGTAATTTTTATATATCATTTTATGATGTGCAATTTTTATCTGAACAACTATATGATGAAAGTTATTGTTTAGCTGAGAAATCGTAAAAAAAAAAAGAAAGATTTTTGTGACCTTTGACCTCAAATACCTTTTCTTCCATGTCTCGGATCGGTGATGTTTTCTACAAGCCTACCAATTTAGACCTATATGCTAATGTATGCAAAATCGAAGGTCTTAATTGACTGGGCTATGTATTTCAGTTTACCGCTTACTATCTTACAACATCGCAGATCCCTATCGTAATTAAAACATTGTAAAAACTCTCGCGTACGAAGTCCCGGTTTACAACTAGCTAACTATAAAGCTGACATTTACACAGCGATGGTAACATTAACTGTCGTGAGTTTGCATCATTGAATAATCTACAGCTGTTGTAAACACCACGCCACCCGCCACGTGACCGGTGACTCATTGATAAAGTCGCAAGCGACCGCGTAAGTCGATGGTGCGCAATTCGACTGTTATCATTCGTGACATATCCGTGTAAAGTTATCACTTATTAGACATTACACACTGCTTTTGAATGAACGTAGCGTTATGCCTGGCATCCCGGTTTACCGGACGGATTTTTGTACAGGTTTGCCTGCGCAGTCCGACGGCACATCGGTAACGTGTATGGAGACGTTTCGGTTTACCGTAGAAAATATATTGAAAATTGATATTCGATTTTACATTGGTCCGCCTGCACAAGTTCAAAAACCTGCCCTATACACGCTCCAGTCTACTTGCGCAGTATGCCTGTACATTTTGACCTCTACGATAACTGTGTGGATGCCGGGCCTTAAAAAAGTTATCATAAAATGGACTGAATGTTTTCATTTTTACATCTTAAAAAAGGAACCTTAACTTGTATCGGTTCGGAAATATCGCAAGTTTCAACCGGTGCCACAGAGATGAGTAAAACGGAAATTCCACAGTGACGTGTAAAACTGCGTTTTTAACCTTGCAGATGGTTATTGAATTGTGCTCCAAACCCGTATCTGATAAGTGTTTTGATTTTCAATTCACCGTCCCGAGTAGATACTCGGGACGGTGAAAAAGCGTCCTTAAAATGCGAACTTACTGTTTTAAAGGACTGGAACATTTTAAATTAAAACAGGAAAACCGCAACAGGTAAAGACAAAACAAAAACAGCTTGTAAATGGCGCCAATTAATTTTAGCCTACTGCACGAACAGATTATAGTAATAAAAACACGCTTGTTGCATGGTATCTCCCGTCACTTAATCAGTATAATAGTTTAGGTGTAGTATGCCCCAGCCCTTATTATTGTTGCCTTAAAAAGATCACACATATTGCACATCTGCGAACCAAGAAGATAAATTTTGCCATGTGAACGTTGTCCATCCCCATCATTTAATTCAACTTCGGTCGGAAAGTAGGTAGTTAAAGTTAAGCAAAAGAAAGTACAATAATCATACATATTGTGGAAACTACATAATCATTTTATGTCTATGATGATTCTTATGATATATAAAGATTCCAAAGAATGCAATTGTTGTAGTTATATTATAAAATAACAGAGATAAAGAAACGAATGAATCATAAAATTGAACAATTTTATGTTTATTCAAGGCAAAATTAATTTCAAATACTGTTTATAACTTTAACTTTGAAATGTGGTGTGTCGCACATTTTTCTCTCGTTTAATATATAGAGTTGGATTTCGTAGACTGTCGAATGCCGCAGACGTAGGTGGATGCGTCAACGGTCGGGAATACCGGACTGAATAAACACGGGAAGGAGAGGGGGAAGGCATGCGGCGTTTCCGTAAAACAACAAAAACTGCAAAGGTAGCAAGCATTATTGAAGCAAAAATTCTTTTCTTCTTCACTCGTCGAGGAAGATGGTGAATGCGTAACGCCAACGGTGATTTCTTGTTCATTTGGTAATGTCATTTCGTTGTTGAACAATTTTATAAATTAATATTTTGTTCAATACCTCCATTAATTATCCTATGTTTAAAGTTAATAAAATTGTTTCTTATTAAAGTTCAATTATAAATATATAGAACACATTTTAATAAAGTTGTGTGAGCTAAAGCACACTCGTTTTTTATTTTTGTAGAACGCTAATTTAATTGCAAATTAATTTGTTGCTTTTTTAAGAGAAAAATTCTTTATAAGCGTTGGACATTTTTTGAAAAAAATAATCATTGAACTTGCAACACTGTTACCGTTAGGCCTGAGGATTCGTTTTCACAATTGAGTGCCAATGTTATTTCTTCTTATTATAGCTTACCGTTCTTAGTAAAACCTATTTTCTCATTTGACCCATACGCCATCTTGAAACCTAGATATCTTGCAAGGCAAGCTTGCGCATCAGAGCCATCGTCAAAATTTACTATGTGGTCGTGTCTATAACGGCATATATAATATAAACCACCCAATAATCCCCCACATAGCGTGCTGCGAGTCGAGTTACTGATTCAATTAGTGGATTAATTAGATTAATAAATGGCGCAAGTGACAGAACAGCAGTGTGTAATATGTTAGTAAAACTAGCAGTGGTAATGTTTCATGATACTTTTTTGGGTTCGGTAGTAGTTCAAGGAACCCTTATAGGTTCGCTCTGTCCGTCTGTTTATCCCTTTAGGATTTTCAAACTACTAGACGTATAGACTTGATACTTTCCGTGTTTACGTTTTATCTTCACCTGTGATTAGCCCAGATACATGTAACTTATCGTCGCCTCTTTCTGAATCACATCAACGTCTGATTTTGTCTCGAAATTCAATAAGTATTCGTCATTTTCTTCGAGATAGTTATAAAGTTGGTGTTGATTCTTTTGAACTTTTCTTAAAATTGTTTATGTGCCTCCGGATTTAGTTCTTCTTCAGAATCTGAATTATTTGGCGACGACATTTTTGTATTTGTAGTCGTTTAATGTTTTTTAACTGACGGCATTACTTACTTAAAAAATAATTACTTTATTACAACATTTAAGTCAAAACTGTATTTTCACAAAATTAAACATTGTATTTACGAGTGTAAAATCAAATTATTCACTTTAAAAGTTTGAACTTTTAAACCTCGTGTTCAACCTTCATTCTTCACAGCTTTACTAAAGTCTATATTCTCAATACTTCTGTTAATAGAGCATGCTAAAAACTCGTTAGGAAAATTATTTTGGAAGAAATGGGACAACAACTATTGAAGTTATTTAACAAATACCTTTATCGCGTATCAGATACGGAACCCTTGTCTATAAGCGTGTCTTGACAGTCTCTTCGTCACTGTTTTAATTTGCAGCGTAGGCATGACAACCATTGCTGGATATAGGTTTCCCAAGAAGACTATAAATTGCAGTTTTTATACGCTCATGTGTATGAAAACGGTGTAAATAAAATTAAAAAGTATTGTATATGTGTATTTTCTACAGTAAACAACACCAGACTACAGTATACAAATCTTTAACGGGCTAGGCTAGGTTAGGCTAACGAGTTTCTTGCTGATTCTTCCCGTGGCTCGACTTTTCCGAATCAGTGATAGCTTTTAAAACATTTGATGATTCAAAAGAGCTTTTAAAGGTCTACTTGAATAAAAGATAAAACATCATTTGATTTGATTTTTGTACTTTGTACTTATCAAAGACATGTCGTCTTTTTGAATTCACTCAATTTTCTTCTTTATTAAAGCCCCTTAAGCGATTTTACCACACGGCTCGAACAGATCTGGCAGATAGATTCGTTGCGTCCTAAAATAGTTGCGCGTTATCGTTGCAACATACCGAAGCAGATATCGCTTCTAGCGGTAGGTTTGATGTTGTAAACGCCCTCGGTCCGACGTCCATTAGCTGGCTGATAATATTTTTAACCCACGTAAAAGTTTAGGTTCTTTTTAGGGTTCCACTTTTTAGGTTTTAAAGAATTTTAAAAAAGAAGGAAAACAATTTAACTTTATTATGACACTATTATAATAAGTATGTAACACCTTGACAATGATGTATTGTGGCTGGGAGTCAAAGGTTCGATTCTATTAACATTTTATAATTTGTTGGTCCATGGGTGTTCCAACACGATACACACCAACGGTACTTTTATATTTATCCGGTTTATCCCATGTGTAGATATCTTAAGTAATATTGCACATGAGTGAGCCAGAGACGCTTCGACTACATTATGTGCAAGTTTTTATGTACGTTGCGTTAATACATACAGTACTAGAAGCATCTCAGAAAATCTTTTCACACATTGTAATGTTTTATATTATTTAACAGGACTTGTTATCGCCCTCAAAGGAATATTTAAGTAATATTTCATGTGAGTGAATTAGAAGCAGTTGAGTGCAGCTATATTTTGGTACGACTTTTATATAGACAGATAATAATATTTTCTACTTACAAAGTAGTCTCAACAAATCTCTACACACTCTCGTCTTCCAAGGGGATTTCTTAGTATCCGATTCTCATGTGATTTAAAATACTTCTGAAATTAGACAAAACAAGTATTTACTAAAGGTAGTGTAGAAAAAGACAGATATCTCACTTAATTTAACGCAAACAAAGCAGCAAGCCTCGTCTAGTACGTAATGTCGTAAATAAACGATTACTTTATGACATTTCAGTTCAACAGAAAGTTGGCTCAATTGTTCATATCTAGTACTTTTCTAACTCTATAATGTCACTTTTGGAACGATCCGTTTTTAGGTAAGAATATTTTTTCCCGAAACTATAACCGTTTACGTAGCGCACGCGGCGGAAGCTTTCAAAAGAGGGAAAACCGCCGATTTTGAAACATTCTTCATTGGTGCCCCGCTCCTATTAGTCTTAGCGTGATGGTATATATCCTATAGCGTTCCTCGATAAATGGGCTATCTAACGCTGAAAGAACGTAGTTCCAGAGATTAGCGAGTTCAAACAAACAAACTCTTCAGCTTTATACATTAGTATAGATTACACAACCAAAGTAGTGAAATCTATACATCCATACTTATAAATTAAATTGAAGTGTCTGTTTATATCGTCGAAATTATTTTTCTTGGCATATAACTATATACCCGATACCTATAGCAAAAACGCAAGTTAAAATATTTATGTCTGTTTGTTCCTGGTGATCTTGGAGACGCCTTTATCGAAATCGACGGAGCTTTCACTGTCAGATAGCTGATGTTACAAGGAGTAACGTAGGATACTTTAATTTTCGAAACATAATTAGGTTTCCGTACAAAAAAATGAGAAATTCACGTGAATGACGTTGCAGACTTTAACTTGTGTTATGTTTGCTTTTTGATTTATCTTAATTACTGTTAGATACGGGAACAAGTGAAACGGTCCGATGCTATACTTGCACTGATTTATTCGTTGACATCTTTACAAGCCCCTAACACGAACACGTTGTTTTTTATTGGACGTTCCGTTATATGATACATGCTTTACACGGAATGAGGCTGTTTTGTCGGTCGTTACTGACTCCTGATAAATACTTTACGTTTAAGATTTAGAATAATAGGAAAAAATGATATCACAGGTTATTTATAATAATAACCGGCAAATTAATAATAGAAGCAGAAAGTTTTTTTTTTTAATTTTTTTACAGGCTCAAATCTTCTACAAATCAAATCAAATCTGCTCAAATCTTTCTCTCATATCATCAGTTTAAAGTCCAAGACTATTAAATCCAAAACTTAAATTATAATATACTAGCTGTGCCCACGAATTCGTCCGAGTAAAATTAGAAAAAAAAATAGATTCCTTATTAGGGTACAGCCCATAGCGTTCTTCGATAAATAGGTTATCTAACATTGAAAGAATTTTTCAATTCAGACCAGTATTTCCTGAGATTAGCGCGTTATAGCAAACAAATTCTTCAACTTTATATAGTAGCATTAATATAGGATACATATATTATATGCAATTCATACAAATTTTTGGATGTGGTCTATGTCCAGCTGTGAAGGTGCGAAGGCTGATGTGATTATTTATTTATTATTATAATGATAATGAAATATCACATCACGATCAATAAATTATAATAAATCACCGATTTTCCCTCGTATTCATTCGCGGATTAAAGCAAAGTAGTTTAGCTTCTCATGCATGTCATGGATTTCCGCATAGTAACGCCTGAGTTTATCAAGTAGTTAACAGTAGTTTTTCCATGAAAGTCAAACGTACATCCATTTGTACAAACCTTCGCGTTTATAATATTCGTGAGATAACTGATTATTATAAGTGATTTAAATATATACATATTATATAACAAGGGGTAAACGAGTGGGCGGTTCAGGTAAGCCCTCATTCGCACAAGAGTTAAAAAAGCGTTGCCCTAAATCTCCGGGGCGCCTTTTTAGCGTTGTCGATACGAAACGATAGCATATACGTATATTTATAGTGTTGCATATAGAACATTGCTCGATAAAAAAACGTCGCGTTATAAAAGCGCGGCCGTGGAAACACAAACTTGGGAATTGAAATGTTCTATATGAACGCTTTTTTAACGCACGTTATAAAAGCTCTCCTGCGAATGAGGATTAAGTTACTAACGACGGCTATGAACATCTAAACCACCCGGAGGCTCGCAGATGCGTTGGCGGCCTTTAAGGAAGGGTGAAGGACCCTGCTTTTTATAAATGTTCCTTCTCCGTTATATTAGTTTTACGTGAACGTAGACGCGCCCTATCAATAGTAAACACTGGGAATATGAGAGTACGAACAACACATGCTTTTGTAAGGATGGGAATGAAATGAAAATTAATATTATTACATCTATGTAATGTATACCCTACATAAGGAAAACTTAATAATTCGCTATATTTTTGAACATCTTTAAAAATTCAAATAATTTTTTAAGCGTACGTTTTTCGTTATTTATTAAAGATTTTAATATGTTTTTTGATGTAGGCGACTCGGTGGCCTCCGAAAACCAGCGTTGGAAAATGGAATTATTCCACTTACAACATATAAGCTGAGAGGTGTCGAACCGTTTTGAGGCATATCTCACTGTAGGCAATTTTATAGTTATAAGGTCTATTATTTGTAATTGTATATGTCTGCAGTGCTATGTGTGCCTCAAATAAAAGTTTTCTTTCTTTCTTTCTGATTTCCTAAAATCGCTGCCTTGGAAATACAAGAATATGAATGATGTTCATATTCGAATGCATGTTTCATTATTTAGAATTGTGATAAATTTATATAAATTAGACAATTTAAAGATTTGAAAAAGCGACATCTTTTTTTACTCTTTTTTGTACAAAAAAAAATTCTATTAACTAGCGTGTCATGTACAGTGTATCACAAAAGGTTGCACTATGAAACTAATATTTGATCCATAATGAATTTTGCGGGTAGAATTTCAAGCACAAACTCTACTACATGAACACAATTTTTAATATAAAACCTAATTCTACAATAAAAATAAATAATGCACGTGCTTCAAAGTTTTTGCTTGTTATTCTTTCCTATCGTGCTGCCGCCTTCGAGGGAATTTTTCGTTATGCAGCCACCAAGTGCTGGAATAATCTTCATCCTCCATTGCGATTACTAAATAGCTTAAACAATTTTCGGAACAAGTACGAAACATTTTTTAATTGAGTCGTAAATATCGAGCTAGTGGTGGCGTTAATTTGTTAGTTGTTAATTTCTTATTTGTATGATTTGAATCTAGAGCTATTTTCTGATAATTCTTATGTAATATAATTTAAATCTAATAATTTTTATGCTTACCTCTAACTCCTAAATAACTCAAATTGAACTAACTGATGCTGTAATTATATTATGTTACATTTCTGTTACTGTAGTCGTCTGTATAAAGGGAGCTACTGAAAATCAGCTTTAGAGTTTTTACTCTGATCGGGGCTGAGTAGTAATCCCTTTCAGACTAATTGCAGCACTATATCTATTTAAGTATTGCTTAGTGATTTTTACTTTTTTGTGTGTTGTAGTAGACTTCATAAAAAGGAAGAGGTTATCAATTTGCGGGACGGGAGCGGAGCATAACGGAGGTGCCGTCATAGTTGGGTGACCCATTCTAACACTCGTTTTCAAATATTCGACCTCCTCCGTGTTAAGGTTAAGGCACGTAAAACAGTATGAGCCGAATAATGTTACCGACAGTGAGATTAGTCATGAGATTGTATAGGTTCTAGAGATTAATCAGATGGCAATCGGTCATCTTAACTCACCCCATAGAAACAACTACTGCAATTTAAGTTGACCTTGATAATAAAAAATTAAAAAAAAAATTGTCGAACACTCAAAATCTTATATGAAAACGTTACTACCGATTTTCTCAATTAAAACAAAAATAAAATTCAATTTTGATCAAACAACAACGTTCAAAAATGTCCTCCATCAAACATGGTCAATTATTAACAAGCCCATAAGTAAGCAATAAAGCGTGACAAGAAAAAAAATTGTGAACTTATTCACTCCTACTAGTACTATAACTGACAAAAATATAAACAAATTCCAAGAGACCTCGCCTTTTTTTGGCCGTTTGGCGTGAAATACCTGATAGATATGAGATACCTATTGTTTACTTAATTTTATGAATTTGGTCACATTTTTAAAACATGTTTGTACATGGCGTCAATTAGTTAAAAGGGTCATTTTTGTTTGTTATGCATTAAGTTAATTTCTGACAATAACCCTTAACAAAGTTTTTTTTCCAGGTCACCGCGCAACACACGAACTTTCTTCAGTATCTTGTTTCAACTTTTTGATATCTATTTTTTGACGTGAATAAGGCCCTCAATTTGCTTTCCAAAAGCTCCTTTGCCTTTGGATACAGGTTAAAGCCGATGATAACAAAATCTAGGGTTTAGTACCAAACTTTTCAAAGCCAAAGTGAAAATATAACTACACCGCTCAATTCCTCCTCAAAAAAAGTTCTTAGATTGCATAAGGACATTTGCGCGCGGCTTAGGGAGAAACGCCGCCATCTTGAGGCACTCTTCTAGATAAAATATAAGTAGTATTTATTACTTACCTTGTATATAAAAAAGGTGGTCGTAGCTTAATCAGGAACATAAAAGTAAATAAAACTATCGAAAAGTTTTGTGCTAACCCTCTGATACATACAAAGACCTATATAGTCATCTCGGTACTAACAAGCTCTTTCCGATCGGCTCGATCCTCTGGCTTTGCGGAGAGATGTGGCTTCACTCTGCATCTTCTACCGCATGAGGAGTGTTCCGAGGAATTGTTCGACCTAATACCGGCAGCTACATTCCACCACAGGACATCTCGACAAAAGTTTAAATTCCACCCGCATCACATCAATGTCCTCAAGTCCACCACCGTGCGATTGTCTAGGAATTTTTCGTCGAAATCAATGATATCGTAAAGATCATAGTATCCGTCCGACAATACTCCAATTTGTTCCAGGTCTGTTGACGTTACGTATCAGCAACGAGCAATTCGGGAAAATTCACGTGCACGTCGATAACAAAGACACGAGAGCGCTGCAACTGCAGGTATTTCTCTATACATATGTTTTCTTGGAGGTCCAGTACAAATGTTTTGCTATGTTCTTATTGCTCTATAAACTTATTTCAATTCCTCCATATGTCATCAATATTAGATATGCTGTTCCAAAAAAAAATAGTGAAAAAGTCTGGATCTTATTCAGCACATGTAAAGTAAAGTGTTTTCGAAGTAATTGAGATCAGATATCGAATAAAACTGAAGTACGTAAAGATAAATATATATTTTGTTTTGGAACAATTTTTCAAGTCTGTTGAGTTTAAGTAAAATAGCGTGTAATTTTACTAGTAATATGTGAGCTCGATACTCACTAAGAGGTACAAGAAGAAAAGATAGAATAAGAAAGAAGAAGATATAGAGAAGAAGAAAACATAAAATAAAATCTACACTATATTTTGTTTGCAGTACACACAGTATAAGGTATGGACTGAAATCCGCAAGGTACCCGGTTCAAAGCCCACCGCCGTTGGGGTATTGTCGCACCCACTCCGATCTTATGTGAGAAAGAGTTACTGCTACCCGGAAGCGCCGGCCCAGGTCGGCTGCAGACCAAAAGAATTGCAAGCGTCGCCACGCTTAATTCCACGCCTACCTCTAATTACATTGGTGTTATGTTATATTGGAAGTTTAAGACATGGCGAACGATAAGAACTTTTGTTGAATAGCAGGCAAATACTAACAACGGCTTGTTGTTTGTTGCAAAGTTCTGTCTTGTTTGAATATGTTCTAACTAACTGTCTACGATCAAAAGAGCCGAATGCTAATATGACTAGATTCGTATTTCCATACCGGAGCCAGACATTGCTTCATTTGAATGATCAATTCAATGATCATGTAGTGTGGCCGGCGACTTTGTGTAGCTACGCAAAGTTTTGTAGTACTTTGTGGTCTTCAAGGACAAAAATGTACAATCACTTTCAGCTATGTCTGGCTCCAGCATTATACATACGAACAGGTATTTTACTTGTACGTAAATAAATAAATAATAAATATGTACAGGATTATTTGACTCACGGACATCTGTTCCTAAAGTAGACAACTCAATGCCTGAGCCATAAGTAACAGGCAACCGTCACAATATTTGAGGACAGAACAGCAGAGATTGGTTGGTGAAGGCTGAAGTAATAACCTTATTATGACACATTACAAACGCTGAATCTACTAACTTTTTAAAATAGTGGCTAAACTATTATACTAAATGTTTTTGTCAAGTATAATAGATTTAGTTATACTTTCATTTTCCTGTCTATATGTTTAAGACTACAGTGGAGAGGATGGTTGAAGCATTCCTATATTGTCGTAAACTAAATCTTAATTCAACTCTTGATTTCTGGCTCTTATGACCCGCTAAGCACAATTTATTTCGCCAATGTCACATTATTTGATGACAATAAAGAAGTAATTCGCTCTACGTTGAATGCAGTCAAATGGAAGCAGCTGATATTGTGGGTAGGTGTCCAAAGGTGATAGTAGCACTCCGTGTGTGGCCGGACTTGCGCCTTATACAGTTGCAAGAGCTGGGCTGGCATGAATAACTGCTTCGCCCTGTTGAGGACACTAAACTTCTTAAGTGGCTTCTACTTTGCCTCGCTAACATGTATTCATTTTACTATAGCATTAAATTCGAAACTTAAAAAACCCCCGATACTCTACTGGGATATGTTCGTTGAATTCAGTAAATTTATTCCCCTCGCTTCCTGTTATTTATAAGAGTTTCCCACTTTTACCGCCCACAACTTTTAAATGGCTCAACCGGTTTTCCTCAAACATGTCTGAATTGAAATCGGTTCATCCGTTCGGGAGCTATGATGCCACAGACAGACAGCCACATAGACATAGATAGACATACATGTCATACTTATAACAGCCCTTTTTATCCGTCGGGGGTTAATAAGATTGTGTCAAAGCGTAGTCAAGACGAAGGTATAAATAATATTAATTGTTAAATGTTACAATGTCCTATTAGTAAGTATGAAGGTTTTGTATATACTTATAAATTCGCATATAGTACGCAAATCTGAAGATTTGTAGCCGAATTTAAACTACAAGGCGATCTTTAGTATAAATTATCTTCCAATAATGAGTGATCTCGAAGTGCGAAAATGACATCACTCGAATACTTACATCGCCCTTGTTCCATAATGAATTCTAAAGGACAAAAACACTTGGATGGAACAATGCAGTAGCGATAAATTATGAATGACTTGATGTATTCATTACTTAATGGCGGAAATCTAAATTTTTAAAACATTTTAAATTGACCATTAAGCTCCT
>JANCMC010013033.1:1007536-1035331 GCA_024363005.1 Charaxes varanes
GAATGACTTGATGTATTCATTACTTAATGGCGGAAATCTAAATTTTTAAAACATTTTAAATTGACCATTAAGCTCCTTATTATATTTTGTATTGAATTCAACTAGTGCATTATTTTAAAGTAGACTACTTTAATTTTATTATGTTAACTTAAAACTATGGATCTATGTAATCTGAAATAAATAAATAATAATTATTATTATTATTTACGATACGAAAAACGATATATACGACGAAATTTGATTTTAAATTACTTGAGCTTTTGTCTTCCACCACACTACACTGTCAACCATACTAACAAACAGAGAGACATATCTATATATGTCTCTCTGTTTGTTAGTGTGGTTTCTTGCAAGATTTTTTAAAAATAATAATAGATAAATGGTAATTATGCAGTTTCGTTACTTTTATCGAAAATGCATATTTTTTAATTTTTTTTTTCTGGACATTGCGGTTTGCGCTCTACTGAGTAATATTCCGTCGGGGGAGGTTGACATTTCTTTTTTTTAAATCTTCGCGTTATAAATGCTAAAATTGCGCATTTTGGAGCATTTCGACGTTAATGTTAACGTTATACAGCTATACCTATTTTATCATTCTTCATTTATGGACTCATTAGAGGTGCAAACAAAAACATCGAGAAAAAAATTATATACATGCATGTTTGGGAAAAGTAACTGCATATTAACCGAAAAAGCTATTGCCATGTAATATTTGTATAGCGTTATTTTTGCGACAATCACGTGAAATTTTAACAATACACTTGTTTTTTTTTGGTTTACGACTTTCATAATTTTAATATTTTTCTTTTTTTTTTTAAATATGCCCAGTTGGCTTAAACAACGTCCAAAATCAAAAAAATTATTGAATTCTTAAAAAAACCGACTTCAAATTGTGAGAACTGAAGTAAATTGAAATGAGACCACACGGGAAATAGCAACTTTCAATAATAAAAAAAAAGAATCATCGAAATCGGTTTGCACAGTCGAAAGTTTTAAGGTAACAAACAACAAAATAATAAAAATATAGTCCAATTGAGAACTTTCTTTGTTTGAAGCCGGTTGAAAATGCAACAAGCAATGAAAATATTCCAATTAATATCTATTTTGGGTTATTAATACCATTTTTTATAAGGATATTAAGTAAGCAGATGACAAACAAAAGCGCGGGTACTGTAATTTATGTTGTAATCTGAGGGCCTATCACGAACTTTTCGGACCACGGGAGGCAAGTCATAACCGTGTCACGCTTTTAATCAATGATAATGCAACCTGCGTGACGCTTAGAAGGGTCCATTGTGATCCTAGCACGAACATTTTCATGCTAAGTCGTCGACTTACTTCGGTTCGAAAAGTGCCAGGCGCTCTGACGCGGGAACACTCACATTATAGAAGTCTATTGTCATAAACAAAAGAAAGACAGAAGTGATCAATTAAAAAAAACATTGTATGTCTATGGGTCATTCCTCTTGCACCCGCATGTTACGATTATGCACGAACATATCAATGTAGCACTTATCGACGGAATCATTGACCTCTGACTAATAAGTCTAACATAAAACACGGAATGGAAACTTTTAATAAATCAAACGGTGTCTGGGAAGTAGTTTTGTAGAATTCATAGTATATTTTTATACTTTCATATTATCTAATTTATGAATATTTATATAACGTTGAAGTGCCAGTAGGTATACTTTATGGGTAACCAAAACAACACTGAGTTCTTGTTATTTTTGTGTAAGTTCGGAGTTATTTTCAAAACTGCTTCTTCGATTTTGATGAATAAAAGTAGGAGGAATAGCGAAACATAGTATCCAATTTATCCCAGAAATATGTAGGGATCATTTATAAAAGTTGGAAAACCATCAAAAACCACTTAACGTTACGAAAATATTGTGGTAACAAATGAATTATTTAACTTTTATGGTCAATGTTGGACACAACTATACTTGAATTTTAGTTGGACCTTTGTGTTTCTTATCAACACCTTGAAATCGGCCGCCTTTGCGACTTCACACAAAGGTTGTTCTAGTTTTTTTTTTTGTATAATTTGGAGCTTCTTCTACGATATTACGGACGATACCAAGATGGGTTGTCTAAGTGGTGCGGCGCAAACGATGTTCCACTTCATATGGTGCCGTAGTTGCTTTAAACTCTGCACGTAGAAGGATATAATGGCTGCACCAGACAGGGAAATCGATGCGGCCACTTTCCGGGCCGCTACTGAGGGCCTAGCACGAACTTTTCCATACGATGTAACTCGAGCCTAATTTATTTAGGATGAAAATGTTCATGCTAGTTCCACAGCGGGCCCTTCTTAGCGTCAACGCGGGTTGTATTAGCACTTATTAATAGCGTGACACGAATAAGACTTGCCTCCTGTGAGTCTAGTACGAACATTTTTATTCTAAGTAAAGTAAAGTCGTCGACTTAATTCAGTTCGTGCTAGGTATAACATCTAATTTTATGAAGTTTGCTATTGAAACGAAAATTTTGGAAGAAGATGAATTTGGAGTTAGTGTCACAACACACGGATGCTGTATTATTGCCGTTTGCTATAAAGTGTTTGAATATAAGTGCTAAGTAGGTTACAGAGTTAATTGGTAAAAAAATCCGTATGTGCCACCGCTATGTGAGGTATACGTGTTATTTTAATAGAGAAAGTTTCTCAGAAACTAGGAGTCCTAGATTATCTGCGGATGTGATGGCAGCACGTCAAGAGGCTGACATCATTTATAAGATTTTGATCTGTTGAACAAATGTCCGCCTTGTTGATAGAAACATTTAGGTTTGGTAGTGCACTTGGATGAATCGCCTGTCCGTTTGCCTCTTGTACTATAAAAAAAATGTAAGATTTGTTACATTTATCACCATCCATAACTGACCACCAATCATAACTGAGAAATTGTAAACTCAAATGGTTTAAATAAAGAAATTTTAATTTTTTTAATTTAATTTATGGTGATTAGAATATAAGGTAAATTATCTCAATGCATTAAAGTGTCCGTCGAAATCCGCAAATAAGGGGGGCGCCACATTAGAATGAGGAAGAATTTTAAAGGTTATTATTAGTCAATTCATTCTACACCAGCGCCATTTCTTTGAATTTTCGAATGTATTTGCTGTATACGCATGGCCAGTTTTTCAACTAGACCCTCATAGAAGAGGGTGTTCCTTATATTCTAATCTCCATAGTTACATTACAGTCAATCATGACAAGCAAATAGAAAATTTATATAACCTATAACACTTTATGCTCTTTGCAGTCCAGTGCATAAAATATGAAGTTAAAAAACATTTATAATGTATCACAAAGATTCACTTTGTTCTTTAATAATACCGATATATCTATATCCTTATATATCCGTTTAGATATAATTGATCTATAATATATTATCGATAACATATAGTATCATATTGATAAGTCAATATACGCTGATTAGATCAAGGCGATACTTTAAGTGGAATGCCAGATAAGTGATAAAACTGCATTAACGAGCAGTAAAAGAGGGCTGCTTTTAGAAATTACTCCATACTGTACTTCTGGCACTTGCATATTATGATACTTTAAGCAAAACATCATACGACTTAAACTTTCTAATCTCCATATATCGAATTCTTATTAGTTGTTTTATGAAGTAAAATTTTTTTACGCACGCTTGACTTGGGCGTAATGTGGTGGATGCGTGTCGAGAGCGTTACGCAAAAGTGTGATCAGGCGAGGCAAACGGAAGTTGAGAGGGTGATATATAAGTTAATGATGATATAAAGAGAAAGATAGTTTCGTATATTACTGTAGAAATTAGAGAGACATGTGCGAGCACATATTTTCTTTCTCTCACAGACATTGCATATTTAAGACATAGTTACTTTTTTGTTATTTCTCACGCCTGTTCTTTTTTCTCATACATTTGCCTAGTACCGGAAAGAGATGTAGAGTATGGCCGTTTAAATCACCAAATACATACATATATCTCGAATAAGTAGGTACTTACCTGTATCGTTTTATACCTTTTATATTCCGCCAGTTTCTTTTCCGCTTTCACGCTATTATCCGGCGCGCTTAACCACCTTATCTCTGCAACGACCTATTTAAAGCTGTGAGCTAAATTTAAAAGTCTTTTAATACAAGGGACATGTACCAAGGAAAAAAATACCTTATATAATAATTTTTTAAACTTTTTATGCCTTATATAAACTTCTGAAGTAAATATCACCTTTTCTAAATTTATTTATAAATTTGTGACCTTTACACTTTTAAATATACTTTTCTATAAAAAGATACAGGTGACTTGGCGCCTCGCCGTCTGCATGAGTATGCTTTATATTTTTATAATTTGAAAGATAACTCACCTGATACGCCTGTTTTGATAAGCCACAAGTTGTTATTGTAAACATCTATATATACTAAAAAGGATATTTAAATTTCGATTGGCGAGTGGATTTAACTAAACATTTCATTTTTATGGCCCTTAAATACTCTTAAGCGCTTGCATCCTATGGCATTAGAAAGAACTAATAAATTTCCAACAATGCTTAATCTATACTAATGTATACAGCTGAAGATTTTGTTTGTTTGTTTACGTAAACGCGATAATCTCAGGAACTATTGGACCGATTTGAAAAATTCTTTCAGTGTCAGATAGCCCATTTACCGAGGTAGGCTATATGCTATATATCATCACGCTATAATTGAAGATACTTTTTTCACGTAATATTAACGGAAGTCGCGGATACCGCTGGTATTATAATATACATGTAAAGATGTAGCAGATTTTATTTATCTTTTAATATAAAGAAACTAGGTGATGGGTACTTAAAAAAGATCGCTAATGAATGATCGTATTAAAATGCGTTTGATATCGTAGATGTATTTGTAAGAAAACGCTTTGCGAGTTGTGTGCAAAGATCACTCGTTCATTAATTTTTATCGGGAGTATAATCATGAAGAAGTTGCTATTACCAATACAGCTAGCCCATAATTCCAGAAAGGACCAGTTTTCAAAAGACATTTCGTAATCTGTGCCTGATTAATGATTTAGATTCATTATATAAAACAAACATTTTGAAACACTCAGTTTGGTTATTGATTCTCTTTGAGGCGAAAAAAATATTTATGCCCTGATAAGTATTAAATATTCCCATCAGGTTTAGCTTGTGGGGCAAACATCTCTTTATTCTGTGTCTGATTACCCATTCCCTAAAGATCCAATTTGTGTAATAGTCAGTCTGTGAGGCTAATTATTTCGTCTGGAACTCGTTTGCGTGTTAAACGCTTTTTTTGCAATCAGAATTACCTGCACAGTAACAATTAATGCAAGTAATACTGATTGTAATACGTCATATCCCAATAAGGGCAACTTGTACTGAACAAAGGCGGGCAAAGTATCTACTGGTCCTCCGTAATTGCTTATAGATGTCGGTAGTCACTGAAGCAAACTGCCCATTCACCTCTTGTTATCTGAAAAAAATACATTTGTATCTATATTCTGGATAACGTGTCTCTTCATCTAACCCGTCATCCACGAGTAGTAGCTTAAGAGCTGACAGTTCCATGGGAGACTAACATCCCTAAAGGCCATTTAATAAAACCGAACAAGTGCTCTGACCTAACAAATGCGCTCACCAAAAACGGTTACAAAACCAGTTTATACTCGTTAGAGTGGGTGCGATGTGTATACCAGCTAAATCCCTATACAACCCACTAAAAGACGTTGGCTTGTCAAGAAGTATCATAAGTTCTTTATGAGAAAGGACATCTAAAGGCGCACTAGTAGGATCGTACTGGATTTGGCTATGCAGGAGAGGGAACACTGGCAGTGATGGTGAGTGTTGGTGGCTACTTTAAATAGTACTCTTTGGGTCGCAAATTCCAGGCACTGATATGATTCCTTTACAACGCGATGGACCTGCCACCTTGTGAATCCATGGAATCCATAGAAATTTGTCTGTAACTAATAACTGTTAAAATATAGTATGATACAATGGTATTAAAAAAGAACAAGTAACGGAGTATGTACTAATAAGCGTAGGCAAATCCGCGAAATAATCTTTGTTTTCCGTATGTATGCTATCACGCACTTCAACGTTCGGACCTCGGTACCAACCCACCGCATTTCACGTGATGTTATGCAATAGCAAACATATTGGAGCATGCCTCGATAAAAATCTGTGTTGTATAAAAAGTCGACGTCAATTGCAAACCTAAATCCATTCTATTGCTATTTGATGTTCCTTAAAGATCAGTCAAAAGAGGCGAGAGTGTTTCCATAACAAATACGATCGTATCAGTGACATGCGTTTATGGGAATTGACCCATAAAACAGATATGAGTGAGGCCAGCAGTAAAATTAGAAAACAGGGTACGTTTTTTTAAATAGTTCTAGTGGTTGTGATTTTTTGCGGCAATATGCTTAGTAACCATTTACATCGCTTTTATTAGATTCATCAATTTACTACTTTTATTCGATAAGGTATACACTCGTTGATACATACTTAAATAATTAATAAATCTATCTTACATCTGCTGTAATGTAAACTTGGCAATGAATAGTGAATATAAGTTCTTGAATATTTGAAGACCTCAGATTTCAGAATCATTTAGAGTGAAGTGCCAATTATATAATTTCTTGGCTCAAACCAAGGTTGGTTTGAGTAAAGAAATTAAGGTTTTAATTTTAGCCTTTAACTTACAGAAGTCTGTTTTTTAAACGTTACATTAAAATTACGGACTGTTAAGAAGTAGTTATAAAGTTATAGTAGCCGTGAGTTTGTATCACGCATATAATTCTAGAGAATCGGTGATCTATATATTGGCGTTATTAATGTTATCTTTATAGCTGAGATATTATATATTTTTTTATGTTACTAAGGGCAAACGAGAAGGCAACCAAGTGCCTACCGACGCCCATAGACATCTGCACGATCAGAAGGCTGAGAAGATGCGTTGTCGGCTTTTGACGACGAGTTTAGGCCACCGGGAAGTATCAAATGGAACGAAACGCGACAACAATACCATCTATTGAGGTGACAGTATTGCTACCACTTCACACTGATCTTATGAGAAAATTAGAAAGAGTTCCTGGTACCCGGACGCGCCGCCTGAATTGGGCTACAAGCGTGGTGCTACCTCTAATTAAATATTTTAATAAATAGAAAATACTGGATCATATATGTTGGACATAAATTCATTACCGCATGCTTGTCACACACGTGGTCAGTTTGTGAAACAAACTTCTAAAATCTGGTTAACAATTATCTGAGTCTTATTTTATTCACGATTCCCTCTAGGCCAATTCGTTTAACGTCTCACTCGCACGTCTGGACTCTATTACTAAACATTTCTGAACTATGTGTTTTATAGTATTTGGAACAAAGTTCTTTTTACCTTGTGCTTGGTTAAATATACTCTAGAGAGCGTCTGTGTATAAGTAATTTCAGTTTTGTAATGTTTTCTGCCCAGGGTGTGTAGTCACACACAAAGTCACAAACAAACATATGAATTTATATAGTGGTAGTGATAACGCAGTGACTGTATATGGAACAAGTGTTAATATAAAAGTAAATTAATTTATTACTGCTGGAGTAAGGACTGTTCACTTATGCAAACACGTGCAAACCTGATCATGGCACCCCTGGCCCCTGTTTGGGCGTAATTCGTGGAAGCTAGTAAAAGAAAATGATAATAAATTATAAGCTGAATAGTCAATACTTATTATCACAAGTTTTATAAGCGGTATTTCGTTCAACAGGCATGGCGACACTAATCAGAAATTGTTTAAATCATGTAATTATCTGATAAAATAAGATACATAAAGCTTAACAAACGTATCTATTTTTATATTGCGAGCGAGATTAATAGGGATTAACAAAATTAGGATACTACAAAATACAACAATCCGCCGTGATATGTAAAACACCCAGCAGAGCATGTGACGTTACCGTATACTATAAGAGTGTTGCAATAAGCGATCGCAACGTTTGAAAGTGCTCATTCAGATATTTGATATTTGATGACTGCGATCGTTACGGTCTAGGTGACACTTAATGGAACGTCGTGTTAACATAATCCTATATTCTTCTTGAATAGATTTCTTCTATAGATTTAAAATATCTGAAATACTTTTTCATTATAAGCAAAACATCAAACCCCCCCCGGAGTACCCTAGCTGCTATTGTCACTCCCCCTATACTGTCCGTGACAGTAGTATCCGCATCCTCTCTCTCCTCCCCATCTACCTTTATATCCTTTTACTCCTTCCCTTTTCCTTACTCCTGTCTTTCTAATTAGAGATAGCGGCATGCTTGTAGGCGAATTGGGCCGGCTCGTTTGGGTACCAGTACTTCTTTCTTACATAAGATGGGCGTGAAGTGGTGGCAATGCTGTCACGTTGAGTGATGGTATTGCTGTCGCGTTTCGTTCGGTTTGTGAGACTTCCCGGTGGCCTAAACTCCTCATTAAGGCTGGCAGCACATCTGCTTGCCTCCTGGTCGTGCAGAAGTCCATGGGCGTCAAGCTCTTAGCTGCGTGCTGCCTGCTCGTTTGCCCCTTGTAACATAAAAAAAAAACATATTTTACTACTCAAATAACACACTGGAACTAAAACGGAAAAAAATATTTGTACTTATGTATATACTATGTGCTATTCCAGCTACTGATGTGTTCGAAGTTGTAACACTTGATGTTGGCACTTGTCTATATACCTTAGAATTTTCTTCAAACATCATTGAACCCTACATAATGAATAACAAAGGCTGTCTGTCTGTCCAGTAGCGAGTGGCATCTCGGCTGGGAGAGAAGTTCCCTCCACGGCGTCAGCTGGTACCACCTTCTTCACCCCGACTGCTGCAAGGAGGCGCAGAATAAGCATCGATTGAGTGAGTACAAAACTTAATTAAAGTATTACCTTAATATTATAGGTGTTTACTCCATAAATTTTGAAGGAGATTTCTCCTGCTTTAATTTACTTTAAGCAGAAGTAAACTTCTATTAATGAAGTCAACGGCCGGCAACGCATCTGCGATACTGGTGATGCATCATGAGCATGAGCGTCGGTAATCACTAAGTTGATCCGCCTGCCCTTTAGACCCTTATTAGATATAAAAATATCTAATAAAAATATCGATACCTGAAAATGTCGATACAAGACCATCACTAGTAGAAAACAATGTATTACACAAATTATGGAAGTGGCTACGATATTGTAATGGAATAAAAGGGACTGGGGATATAAATATCGAGCGAAGGATTTTTTAAGTTCAGATTTACAACCATCGACCTCGACCTATAATGATTAAAAAAAAAACAGTGAAGGCAAGATGTCAATCAGTGGATACCTAGAAACATTAACTTGACTCGAGCTATTTGTTCGAAGGTTACCTGAATACGGATACAATAGGTAATAGCTTATAAATAGATCGGAGAAATGTTGGACAGGGTTGCTTCTAATATCTTCAGCATTATTTTTCAAAATAATGCTGAAGTAAATGCTGATTTATTGACTCTGACTTCAGTCAGAGTCAATCCAAAAGATCCAAGAGGACTCGTTAAAATTATTATTGTTCTTTAATTACTTTAAATAAGCTTAACATCATTGTTAATGTCAACTTTATCATTGTTAACAATAAATAGTAACAACCCTGGTCCCTAGTTAGCAATATGCCTGGCGATCAAATCTTTAAATGTTAAAAGCACTTTAAAGTGATTGACAGTAACTGTCCAATAGTTTAAGTAAATCCGCCACAGTGAGAACTTATTTGAAGTAATTGTATAGTCGACCAAGAAAGTGCTTTACCATTTTGGATGACAGCTCCTAATTAAAGAAAGTTTTGCTAAGTGTTACTGTAAGGAATTAACGTAATGCATAACAAGCAAGAATGAGCCTTTTAACTAATTGAAGTGCAAACGACATTCGACCTTAGCGTGGCAAACCAATTTCTTTGTTGACTATACTTAGAAGAATACGGAAGCGAAGTTCCTTATACTATTTTTCTTCTTTAATAAGAAGCACTTTAGTCATTTGCATGACTCATAATGCAAAGCATTTGAGTGTGCTTTACGATATAAAAAAAAAATTATACTCTATTTTTTTTTTATTGCTATGGCTTCCTTAGTTTGCAGAATCAACATAATTTGTGTGCTTGAAAGATAATTTAATTAAGATTGATTCTCGTGCTGTCAAATAAGTGGCCAAGAGCGTGTCAAGGCGCTAATATAGAAGGGTTCCGTATCTGAAACGCGATAATGTCATTTGTTATATACCTTCAAAAGTTTTTCTTCGATTTTGTTCAATAGAATTTTTCTAATGAGTGTTTTGCACGTCCTATCAACACGAAAATTTCAAGTCTCGGCGTCTCAGTTTCTTTTAAGCCTTGCGGGCGGACAGAGAGACGGACGGACGGACGTACGGACTGAAGAAGGGACGGATGGACCGAGCGAAACGATAAGGACTCCCTGTAGGACTACGGAACCCTAAAAGTAATTAAATATTGCAGACAAATTATCAAAATTACAATTGTCACCTGCTTTATAACTGTTTAAGAGTTAAGTGGAAGCTTAATTGGCTTATGTTTAAGTTTATATTTAATATCCAATTAATGGAATATTGTGCTGTTTGTTTCCCAAAAATAAATAAAATAAAAATTATTGTCCAAAAAACAAGCCACGTCAATTGACATTCTTTATAATAATAATTTGAGTAATTCTCTTCTTATTTTGCATATAAACAATAAATAGGTAGGTGTTAAAAATAGTAACCATAAATTTTTACAACGCTAATATACTTTTTTCTGATATCTATTATATATAAATAAAATTGAAGTATCTGTCTATGATTTCTAAATCAATGGCTTTTATGGCCTTTTAAGTCCCTGGTTTAGAAGGCATGTAAATTTTTGTCTGTCCGTATTTCCGTCTGTGTCATCCTTGTTACCGCTTTTCCGATGAAATTTGGATTTTACAGGACGATCATACACCATACCGTCTGCAAATTTTTAGCTATACTAAGTTCGATGCGTGGAAATTTAAAAATTAAAAAATGAAGCAAAATTCCGTAGCAAAAAAATTTGCGGTTTCTTAAGACAGGAGTTTTCTCCATACATTACGTAGCATTAGAAAAAAAAAAAATTAACACCTCGAGCTTAAATTTAAAAATCGATTCTTAAATGAAATCGAATAATATTTTATTCAAGTAGACTTTAACAAGATCTTTCGAATCGATAAAATTTTAAAATTTTACCACTGATTGGGAAAAATTGAGACGTCAGGAAAATCAGCAAGAATCTCGTTAGCCACTCTTATAAAAATAGTTCTTTCAAAAAATGAGTTTACTTAATTGAAGGAATAATTTTTTTCAAATTACTAAAGAAGTAAACTCCAAAAAAGAATACTAAATTTAATGCAGACGATGTAGGGTGTTACCGTATGTAGTTTTTATAAATATTGCAGAACAAATCCGTCATAACAATAAATATAATAATATTTTATAGTACCGTTATTTGTAATGCGATCGGCAGATTTGGCTAACTGCCGGAACGGTGCAGAATTTAACATTTCACAAATGTTAAAATGCTCATAAAATAACGTGGGAAGCTGGCTCGCGGTTCTGAGCGCCGAATCTGTGGATCTGCTTAAATACTTCATTACTGTAGTTGTGTTCTTTCAACCCTGAGGAGGTCGTAGATTAATTAGTAGCCAGCATTTGAGTCGATCGCCAGGTTAAGCAATTATTACCGCGGCCGGGTGACAGATGGGTGACCCATTCCAACACTGGTTCTCAAATTTACGGCCCCCTACTTCTTTAAGTACCATCAGTGCAGTTCAGTGCAGCAGCGTGTCCCGATATTGTCTTTGAGTGCTATTAGCTGTATTATGATATTGTAAAGATTGTGGGGGTTCCGGGGATTCGGTCATCTTAACTCCCCCGTAACCACCTCTTCTGCAACTTAAGAAGACCCTGGTACTAGACCGGGATAACGGCTAGGTAATGGTCAAACGACATACTTATTACAACCCGATATAAGTTTAACGTATATGTGTGTCTGTGGCATCATAGCTCCTAAACAAATGGACAGATTAAGATAATAAACAGTTCTTCAACAGTAGGCCCAAAAATATGTGTCGCTATTAAGGAGTATGTAATTTCGAGTGTGTAACAATTTGAGTGTAACTGAATTTTTTATTGTCATTTAATTACATTTGTACATAGATTCACTTACTATTAATGTAATCCTGATCTGCTCTTGTAAATAACAATTACAAAATCCACAACTGTGTGTGTTGAGCCTTAATAGCTCAACGGTATAAGGTATGGACTGAAATCCGCAAGGTACCCGGTTCAAACCCCACCGCCGTTGGGATAGATATATTTATTTTAAATAGTACGGGAAAAGAAGCAAGTTTAGCGTTATATGAACACAAAGGTATCCGAATAATAATAATAATACTGTTAAATTGTGGTTTTTGTTTTGTAGATTCCAGTTTGTAGCTACAATTTTGTTGTGCCCTGTGTCAACTTAGGTGACCTGTGAACTAGCGTAACCGACATCGCTCAAAGAGCGGCTGTGCTGAAGTGACTTTGCGCAGGACGCATATGTCGAAGGGATGGTAGATGTTGGGTGCGGATAATACTGGAATGACAACTGTACACAGGACAGAACCTTCGGTAGACCTCCAGCACGATGGCGCAACGTCATCGTAAGCGCGGTAGGCAGAGAATGGATGCAGTTAGTGAACAACGGAAGTACATGGCGTGCTCATGAAGAGGCCATAGTCCATCATTGGACTAAAATGGGCTGATAACGATGATGATGTCTCAACTTATATTTTATTTGGTTTACCAGTAACTTTACAGAACATAATTAGTGTAGCCGTCGCTACGTAACGAGATGGCAATGATGTCGAGTGGAATGGTTACAACAAAGCAAACTAGATAGTGCTGTAAGGATAAAGACGACCGCAGTACAAACTCTGAAAATCTCCATACAGACCAACTCACGCTAGCGAAGTTTCTACGAATAAAATTATAGGATAATAGAATGTAGTTAGTAAGTAATCCAACGTTCATGCAGGACAACCTCTGTCGGATCCGCCGACCCGCTCGGCCGCTTCATACCCATCACGGTGAAGAGCATCCACCGCAAACGCATGAACGTGTCGGAGGTGCGCGGAGGGCAGACTGCTAGCTTCGCTTTGAAGAAGGTAAGCTTATCCTTTTTTTCTGTTTTAATAATAACCAGTGGACCCAGCAGACGTTGTCTTGCCCTAATTTGGGATCGCCACTTATTAGCCAACTAACCAATAGCTTTCATGTGACTTCCATTAAAATGAGACACTGGCCGAATGTTCTATGTAAAAATAATTTTACATAGCATGTCAGCGTAAAGGTCAAGTATGACCGTTATCCAATTGATGTACATATTCTGATGTATCGAACAAATCTGCATTTTTTAGTATTTTAAATAATCTTTAGACTTTTCCTTTCTTTTAAACCTTCCCTGAAATAAGGGGAATGAAACAAAAAAAAAACACAATTTATATTGGTCCTACCGTTTTGGAGTTTTAGCGAGACTGACGAACATATAATATTATTTATATTATAACTTTTTTTATTCAACGCATATAAAATGCAGTAAATGATTACAAAAAACATTAAAACTAACGATTTGGAAATGAATTGGTCCTCTCAGGTACGAAAAAATAGTCAAAAACACTCCGGCCATAGAAATAACTGATCAACTCAAATGCCAACCAGGACATATTCAAATTTCATTGGAATATTTATACTTATTTAATTGATAATTTCAGATGGAGTCCTGTGGGACGTCAACACCGGTAAGGAGATCCACAAGTTTGACAAATTAAATCAGACTCACAGCGGCGTGTTCCATCCAAACGGCCTCGAGGTATGTAATAAAAAAAATAAAAGGTATGTAATATATTCATTTTCCCTTCCACTGTAATCCCCCCCCCTTATAACGAGGTAGGTTTATTCCACGTTATAGGAAAACGCGTTACAGGAATAATCCTACAAGCGCGTTGTACGAGAATAATCTTGTTCAACGCGCTTGAACGGCCTCGAACGCGCTTTAAATATTATTATATATTATAGAATAATAGTAATGCGTTATAAGGACAGCGTGTTGTAGGGGGGATTACAGTAATGCAAAAAGAGGTGGTAAAAATTGTACTTGTATTAAACATCTTAATAAATTTGAATGGGGTCATCCATAAATGGTGTCACACGAGTTTTACAAATTTTAACCCTCCCCCTCCCTTCGCCTTCGTCCTGGTCACAGGTTGTCACAATGACGACACCCCTTCCCCCGTATTAAGACAAAGTATATTCCTTACTAAGTTAATGTGATAAAAAGATTTAAGGTTTCATCATAGAATGATGAGTGAGCCTACAGGGTTGGCATCTTCGATAACTGGATGGTAGAAGTAATGAAATCTATAAGATGCCCTGTTTATGCCTAGTGGCTGTCTTCATGGCCACTCCTAACACAAAATTTAAAAAGCTTATCTGGCCCACTAATGACTACTGTAAAACCCCCTATAACACGGTGTTCTTATAGCATATTAATATTAATCTATAATATATAAGGTTATAATATAAAATATAATACTAACAGTGCCCGCTTGTTGCCGATTCAAATCGGACCAATAGTTCCTAAGATTAGAGCGTTCAAGCAAACAAACAAACTCTACAGCTTTACATATTAGTATAGATTATATTATGCGCAGTCGGGGCCGTACAAGTTCGTTGTACGAGAATAATACGACAACGCGTTTTCCTATAATGTGGAATAAGCCTACCGTGTTATATAGGGGTTACATTATATTAGGCGCCAAAGTATTCCATCATTAAAAAAAAATAGGCTTGTATATATACAAAAATATACCGGAAATAAAAATAAAAAGACCCAATACGTGTCAAGATACGCATAGAAGGGTTCTGTATCTGATAATCGATAAATATTTTTTTCAGTAGCCCCGAAAACCGATATATACCCGAGCGGCAGTAACAGTGTTAGTAAGTCAATAGATTATTCAAATTACCTATAACTCAGGCATTAGGTTGTCCATCTTAGGAACAGAAGTCCGTATTTCATATAGTCATGTACATATATATTTATTTATTTTATATTTACATACTAACAGCGTACAAATGAACACAGCACCAAATGAATTATTCACATCGAAAATTCCGCTGTCACAGATAGAAATACGAAGTAACCAGGTGCGGATCCGTCTTGGTGGGTATGCCCACCACCTTAAGAGACTTGTGAAGTCAAAATTTCACTGTCTATTGTAATCGAAAATCTGATTAGTCATCTAATACCTAATTTCCAAAAAAAAATGTATCAAAATCATATACATACATACTCTATAGACATTTTTATATTCCTTTGTAGAGATGCTCTATATCGATGTTCAACAGGTTCATACAACAACGCGCCTTTGGGTAAAAATCGGCCAAAAATTGAGCGGCTGAGACCAAAACTTTTTTGAAGGGCAGATCCGCGCCTTAAATTATTGTATTTATTGCATCGAGAGCTGATTTTTTTTTTGAAATTAGCCTATACTGTCCCACTGCTGGGCAAAGGCCTCCCTCTTTTCGAACCACACCTTCCTTTTAACGGTTCGTGCTAGAGCATCAGATTAAGTAAATTTCCTTTAAAAATACGCAATTATTGTACAATACAATAACGATACGATTAAAAGGATAATCATAATACTAGACAATTTTTAGAAATTTATTTAGCCCGATATTGTCCACTGGGCTAAGGCCTTTGTCTACTCCATTGACTTTTACAGTAAGGACTGATTGACAATAAATCCAAATAACAGGGCCTAGCACGAAAATTCTCGATGGTTTTACTTACTTTTAATGGTCGAAACGAAACATCAAATGAAGGTTCGTGCTTCCATTTTACACGACTTACACGGCCGTAACGCGAGTATTCGGTACGTGCGTGTTCCGATTTAGTTCGCGCTAGCAATTTTTAGCAACAAAGTTTTATTAAACGGTAGCATTAATGTATCATTTGACGTTTCGTTTCGAACGTAAAAGTAGGTAAAACTATCGAGAATGTTTCTTGCTAGGCCCTAAAGTTACCATTAACATCCCGAAGTCCGGTGCGTGTCCTGTCATACCGAAGACCGTGGTCTTGAGATAGCGCTCGTGGCCGGCTAGGTCGATGAAAGTGATGACTTTGGAAGACTTCTCACAAATCTTCACCCAATCCAGTGCACCGTGTTCTGGCTTGTTCACGACATTGCCTACAGTTTTACTTCATTGGTGTCAACTCGTAGCAGCATCCTAAGAGGGCATAAATACGATAGAAGAGACATGAAGGCGAACTGTAATCAACGGCGGCGTTTAATAAGGCTGTAGGACTGAGAGCAGAAACTTCATTGATGCCAACACATAGTAGCATTATCTTCATAATATGTTAGACGTAGAACCTAGTATTGACTTGCCTACATTTTCATTTCAGAGCAGCCAAAGATGGCCTTATAGAGGTGTTGCGAGAGGCCACAAGAAAGGAGTGCAACAACAAAGATGAATCTGGGATGACACCAACTTTATGGGCGGCTTTTGAGGGACACATTGATGCTTTAAGATTACTATGTGGGAGAGGGTAAGTACAAATTAATTACACATTTTTTTCTAGGATAATTCACAATTACTTATATATACCTTTTAAGGTGTATAACTGTAGTTTGGCACTTGCACTTTATTTATAGGGTCTTAAAAATTTTTGGGCTCCTTTATAGACTTTTAAAAATTTAAAAACCTAAACTTTTACGTAAAATCGTGGTAATCTATATACATAAAAATGAATCCCAGTTTCCCTTAGTCACGGCATCACGCCTGAACGGCTGGACCGATTTCGCTAATTCTTTTTTTGTTGTGTTTGTTATGGTCAAGAGAAAAATCTTATAATATTTTTCCTTCCCCGTCCTTGTCACAGGATGTCAAATGCCACATTTTGGTGACAGCCTACTCCATCTTTAACGTGTGACGTAAATTTATGGATTACTTCTTATCAGAAGGTGCTCAAATGCGTTGACGATCTTTAAAATAAGTATGATCTCTTCGTTTCGTGAATTTACATATTAGTTTTATTTATTTTACATGTAATGCAGCACATTAATTCAAACTAATAAAAGTTTTTCTTTCTTTGTTTTCTGAAAGTCTACAAACCGCATTGCTTTGGAAGATGCGCTTGTGGTAGCTTTTCTTCGGAAATAATTACCGACCTGTTTAGACCGCTACTATTAGCTCGTAAGGACCCACACTCAACTACCAACACCGCATCTAGCCATATGTCCTACTTTTTATACTGCAAGGCAGAAATTTCATTGCGACGGTTCTGAATTTGCGGATAACAAGGTGTCAGCCACCCCTGACGGAACATCACTCATTCCGCGGGAAACGTAACTCTGTTACAGAATGGTTAGAAGTGGACGGGCCGTTACGCGTTCGTCCCTGGCCGCTTCGCGGTTAGTTTTTGATTTTAGCACATAAATGCATTTATGTGTGTGTGTATAATGATAATATTAACGTGGAAATGCTCCAAAATGCTCTATTTTAGCATTGCAGTTATGGGCTTGAGGTTTAGCGCTTTTTATAATAAGATACAACTATTTAAGCTAAACTTACTTTGCTCGTAATGTATTGTAATAAACTAAATTTTATGTATCTGTATGTGATTTATATATCTATACTAACATATAAAGCTGAAGAGTTTGTTTGTTTGCTTGAATGCGCTAATCTCAGAAACTACTGGTCCGAATTGAAAAAATCCTTCAGTTTAAGATAGTCCAATTATCGAGGAAGGCTATAGGTAATATATCATCATGCTGAAATTAAATCTATTTTTTTTTATACCTAATGTTACGCGGATGCAATCGCGGGCACAGTTATATATAATAGAGTAGAAAAATGCATTTGGTTTTTTTTTTTTTAATTAAATTTTAACATGGTGTTGCAAATTAATGTCGAAACGTGTTAATTTAATTGTTGTTTCATGTTTAATTATTATTAAGAAATAATACTAACTATTTTATATTCTCCCATTTTATATGTTCCGCTAATTCTGCCGGTGCCGTAACGTATAGGCGATAGGTCACCTATCAAGAAATCACGAAAACTGCGGGACGTACAAAGATGAAGGACGTGTATTTTAAACTTTACATAAACCAGTTTTATTTACATCTTTATATATAACCTTTTATAATATACTATTAAATTCGGAGGAGGTCGGATATTCGAAAAGCTATTTTAGTATAAGTCCCCATCTATTAACTGTCCGCGGTAAGGAATGCTTAACCTAGGGATCGACTCAAATGCCGGCCACTGTTTAAGCTACGACCTCCTCACGCATTTCTCAGTGATTAAGAAAAAAATGTCAATGTTAAACTAAAGATATGTTCTCATGACGTTAGTCATCTCATTATAATTTAATTGTCTTTAAATATTATTTCTGTAGGTATTATTAGATATTATAAAATTTTATACTATTTTAATTTACTTTGAATCGTAATTTCTGTTTATCAAGTTTTCCTTACCGTATCTATGTGGAATGGAATGTGATAGATGTTAATCCCAAGGTTAACATTATAATATATTACAAATGTATGAATATATCAATATTACATATTTAAAAGCGCATCTTTCCGAGAAATATTAAATATCTTATGAGTTTTCCGGTTGGAAATTGTTGTGCAAAATAATTCGTAACGTTCAGCGATTAGATGGATGACTACGTTTCCCGACCGATATGATCTATTCTTTAAATATCGTTTGATATTTGAAATATTTAAATAAGTTTGATAGGAAATTTGTGCAGTGTAGTAACCTGACTTCTATACTTCATTCAGCTACACTCTAAAAAATTGATTACTGTAGCATTTATTCTTATCTGGATTTCCGCTATGTAACGGCGGATTCTATCAACAAACAACAGGCGCAAACGGTCTCAGATCTTAACTTTAGTTGAAAAATTGCTACAACTTTGTATACAGACAATAATGGATTTTATTTACTTGTTTATACAGTTACGAATTCCGCTGCGGCAAGTTCTACGTCCGCGTGACCTCACCGTCATCATCAACAAACGCCACCTTAAGGTGGGCATTAAGGGGCAGCCGCTGATCATTGACGGGGAGCTGGACGGGGTCATTATTATATTTTCCTTATTTGACACCTAAAAATACGAGATCTGTAAATCTATATTTCGTAAAATAACATATTTTTAAGCGTGTCACAGCTAAGAGAACAGTTTGACGTTTTCAAACACATAGAATCATATTCTATGACACATAATCATAGATACTTTGATAATGTATGTATTTATTATATTTAAAGCCGACGTCCCACTACAACTTAATTTAAATGAACAGTTGTTTGATCACTTTTTATAGCTGCGCAAATTTTTGTAAAAATATTTGCAAAAGCAGAAATGTCTGCTGGTGCTTGTTATATTTGAACACTTGTCTGTACATCGAGGACTTTGAGTATGTGGTCAAAGTTTTACAAAGTTTGCAATTTTCCGTGCGATGTCGGTTTCGGATCACATCAAAGCGTTCAAAGTGACGTGGGCACAGCCTGGGACACTTCTAAAAATTCAGTTGTTCGGACGTCGCCAAGAATTAAATGAGTGAATTCATGAAAAATTAAGTGATTGATAGAATGAATTTATTTAACAACTTACCTTTATCGTGTATCAGATGTTTGAAGTCAAAATAATGGTGGAAATGTAACCTCGTAGACATGAATGGAATTAAAATAGCTGAATAATTAATTATTATTTAATAATAATTATTGAAAGTCTATTTATCGTACACGGTCATTATTTTTTATAATGAGATTCTGCCTTGCATCGTTGTGTGAAAGGCTGCCAACAGATTTGCAAGTTTTGTTACACCGGGGCCAGACATAGCTCAAAGTGTTTGTACATTTTTGACAAATTCTACAAAGTTCTACAAAACTTTTTGAAGTTATGCAAAGTCTCCGGCCACACTACATGATCATTAAAATGATTATTCAAATGAAGCTATGTCTGGCTACAGCATTAGAGCAGCTTCCCAGCGTTCGTTAGTCACCTATAAAAAACAAGATCTGATACGGTTGTGAATGCAATAGAAGTTACATCTTACTATAAAAATGCAAGAGTTCCAGAACAAAACGACTTGCACTGCGGGAAATAAATTACCTAATTCATTGCAGTCGACCCTAGATGGCGTTCATTACACTGAAGTAAATCTAGTGAAACCCATAAGATGTAACAAATTAAATAATTCCTGGTTTTTTAGCTAGGAATGCTTATTGCGGTGCACTTTTAATTACACTAGAGGTGAAATTAGAGCGTCAATATAATGATTTCTCTAGATTGTTAGTACTTAAAACTTGGTGTGTCAAAAATTTATTTCAAAACTAGCTGATGAGCGTCTTTGCCTGCGTAAATTCAGTTATTTTGTTATGTTTTGGTGGTTCTTGTGTTATTCCTTGTAAAGCCTACCAGTAGAAATCCCGTCATACTGTATGTATGTATGTTTCGGAAATTGCCCGTAACAATCATACAGATAAAAAAATATTTTATTATATAAACCTTGTCCTTAAAATTATGAACACGACAAAAAATATTATCCAATTCGGTGCAGTCGTGCGGAAGTAATTCGCGTACATACATTTCGGCGATACATTTTTATTTATATAGAAATTTTCTGAAATAATTGAGAATTGATATAGTGATGTGTCAAAATATATTTATTTCAAGAAATTACATCTCATTATTGATTAGTAAAACTTATATTTCTGTAAGTATGTTTACACCATTAAAAACTAAAATTTTATTTTAATGCTGGGACAGTATAGCCCACAGCAGCGACAAAGGTCGGGACAGTCTAGTCTGCTTGCCATCAATTTTAGAATATTGTTAGGGCTGTCACGCACACGACGGCCAAGTGAGATAGCTCTTCGCCTCATATTGGCCCAAAAACAGTGTACATGTGCCTCTGCAAACATATCAGAGGCACTACAGAATCGTGGCAGCCCCATCAGTGCTCTAAAAGCGTTATTATATTGAACGCGAAGGGCTCCATACGTCCTTTTCGTATAAATGCTCCATAAGCTGCAGGAGTAAAAGGTGCTACAAAATGCTTTGAATAATGTAATTATCACTTCTTTTGAGCACTTTTTAAACCTACGAGCAATCATATAATAAAATTATAAATTTGTTTTCATATTTATTCATGGTTATATTGTTGATTAATTAACATGTAATTTATTTTATGACATTTTCGTCATTAATGTTATTCTCATAAAAATGATTTAAATGTGAATTTATACAAAAGAAAAAATATAAAGCTTTTACATATCCTATACAAATGCGCGTCTAGTTAACTTTTTAAAATTTGCTGTGATAATATTTAATGGCGTTTCTCGCCAGTTAAGCGCACAAAAGATTCACATTGTCGGGGCATTTTCCCCTGGTGGCACTTTCATTGACCGATGACAAAGGCACCTGACGGTGGCCGGAAGGCTTTTGTTGTACTCGGAAGCCATTATTGGCATAATTTCAAATCTTGTTACATATTTTTTAATATAAAGGCTTCTGATAAAAGGCTTCTGAATGCGTTTCAGAGAAAAATCAATAAATAAATAAGTATATACAGGACTATAGGACACACGGACGTCAGTTCCTAGTTAGACAATTTAATGCCTGTGTTATAGGTAACAGCCGCCTGTTACACACAATTTTTTTTGTAGAAATATATAAATACTTACATATAGATAAAACACCCAGACTCGAGACAGGAATCGAACCCATGACCCGAAGAGCGGAAGGCAGAGTCACTGCCCACTGCGCCAACGGGCCATTCGTAATAACGGTGACGTACGCGCACATTTCACTGTTATAAGCTTCTTTTATTTAGCGATGAATTTTAAAAAGTTATTGTAATTTTTTGTTCACCTTACTGGTTGTAGTTTGTTAAGTAACATTTATAAAAAATAAGTATTCATAATAGTTCATATTAATAATACTTTATTTCGTTTCTCATACAATTTAAGATACATAGTGTAGGGACCTCCTAGTAAGCATCTTACCTGTGTCACGAGGTTTCCAATCTTCCCGAAACAAAATTTCAAAATAAGCAAAAATTGACAATTCATTAATCAGTTGTTATAAAATAAAATTTATATTATTACAGTAGTGGGATTTCACACGTATTGATACCCGTCGTCCCCTTTTTACTGTTTTTTTTTTCAAATAACATTCGCAATATTTTAGGTGTCTAATATTCCTGTATCTCCTCCTACTAAGTTTAAACTAAAAATTTGTGTCAGGAGTTGGTGGGACAAAACCCCGTCGTCGGAATTTGAACCTCGTACCTTGAGGATTCCAGTCCATCCCTGATTAGAGTTAATTCTAATTAGAGGTAGCGCCATGCTTGTAGCCAAATGGGCCGGCGCGTCCGGGTACTAGTACCTCTTTCTTACATAAGATCGGCGTGAAGTGGCGGCAATGCTGTCACGTCACAGGATCAGTCCGTCCGACGGCGTCCACGATCGAAGACGCCGCCATACCGTTCCTGTATCATCTGTCCGTAACACTTACTATGACTCAAATAGAATTGGATCGGATATTGTAGCTGTATGAATGGTTCTTCTCCTTATTGCTCATAATATGAATAGAGAATTTCCTCATATTAATATTATAAACGCACGTGTGTACGTCTGAATGTATGGTTGACTATTGAATTGAATTTGAATATTCAAAACTATTGAAGTGATTTTAATAAAACTTTATAATAATATAGTTTAAACATCAGAATAACATAGGTTATGAATTGTAAAGACATTGTTTGCAGTCCAAAATATTAGGATAAATGTCAAGTAGGTAGGAGAAAATTCTGACATTTGCGAGCTATTCGGGCGTGCGCTGTAAAAATTGTTAGTTACACGTATATTGTATATGACGCAAATGTTTATCTTAAATAACTGTACAAAAAAGCCCGCGACAACATATATCTATTTTTCATGTTTAAGCCACTAATGCCAAAATAGTGAACCATTATGGAACGGGAACGGGGACAATCGAATGTAGTAAGCTGTAAGATTAATTAGAGGTAGCGCCATGCTTGTAGCCGAATTGGGCCGGCGCGTCCGGGTACCAGTACCTCTTTCTCACATGATGAAATAACGCCATCTACTGGAGGCGATAGACACTACAACGTGACAGTACTCTATCATAACTTTCTTATTTGTTTATTTTTTTTTTCCTCCACGATCTTATCTCGTCTCATATCAACGTCCTCTATGATAAAGCACCAATAATGATGTTATGTTTCGATCGGATTTTAAAAAAAGAACGTGTAAGCTGTGGACATTTTTTTCTTTTTTGTAGATAATTTTTAAAATTATTAGTTACATATATATATTTACTTATTTTTATATATTTCCCCATCCTTGTTCGCGTTCTCGTTCCTAAAAATTTACGTTTCCTGTTTTCTCCATGCCTGCTTTTATGTCAAACGCTATGGCGTTGCATGCAGGTTACATTAAAAACTTTAAATTGTCAAAAAGGTTACATTAGAAATAATTTAATATAGTGGTTAATTATTCTTAAATTTTCTAATTTTCCGCGCAATTTTCTCTCATAAGAACCTTCTTCTGACAAAAATAAAAACAACAAAAAAAGAATCAGCGAAATCGGTCCAGCCGTTCAAGTGTAAAGCCGTGTCCAAAAGAAATAGGGATTCATTTTGATATATATATATAAGATGTAAAACCAAAATTCTAAGGCTTCCGAGATATATTTTGGGTCACTACAAATTTATCACCAAATAACACACTTGCAGCCATTTGATAGAGTTATATATTTATCTCGTCTAAAAAGTAATTATTGAATAATAATTTATACAAAATAAAACAATCAAGATGCCTAAACGAGATTCGTTTGGTATGATCCGAACTGTCGCAGCCAAACTATCGCTACATATACTGGTGGGCTCATCTAAAGATTTGCTAAAAATGTCATCAAAATCAGTCTTATCTCATTAGAATTTACAGGGAACTATACATACGCATTGATTATACTATACACAATTAATATTTAATTTGTTATTATCGCATTATTTTATTTAATAGGTCTAAACACTGCTTTTTATCAGAAACATTGATTTTTTCAGCAGATGGAAAGCGTATTCCGATTAAGTAAATCTAACTGCGGGCCTTGCACGAACATTTCTTTATTTACTCCATACTCCATGACTAATTAATACACGTTTAAGCTTTAATTGATATTTAATGGAAAGAACAGTTTTAGATAGTCTTAAAAATTTAACGTGTATAAGACTAAATCCCTGTTACATTTTTCGATAATATTACAAAGAGGAAACATTTGAATGTTTGTTTGCATTGAATAGACTCCGTAACTACTGGACCGGTTTGAAAAATTCCTCCATCATTAAATACATATTCCATATAGGAGTGTGTCATATGACAGCAAACAAGCAAATCAGTCAGAATATGTTATTTTTGATGGGTCTGTCATAATCTTAAATAGATTTAAGACCCTTAAAAAAGTTAGAAAATAAAATGGTCCTTTTAAAAAAAATTTTATTAAAAAGAATATTAAGAATACTTTTTAGGTATGTCTAATATTCCCTTTTCCCCTCCTACTAAGCTTGAATTAATAGCTTTTATTAGGAGTGGGTGCGACAATACCCCAACGGCGGTGGGGTTTGAACCGGGTACCTTGTTTATTTCAGTCCATACCTTATACCGTTGAGCTATTGAGGTTCTGGAATTAAAAATACCATTTCATTTTTTCGGCTTTTCCTTCTTAATTTTTTTTGGATACAGCACGAAAGCAGTACTACACACGCACTGGATGCAAATTCTAACATTAAATGTAAATATAACTACTACGTGAGATTAAGAGAAAGTTGTCTAAATATGTACGGAACGTATGGACACACTAGCGTGGACGCACGATGTTGCTCCGTTTTCTCTTCACACTTTAGACCTGGCCTGTCTTAAACAGGCAAAAATACCGAGGCACCTATTTCACTCATTCGAATCAATAATTTGTTTAATACGTATAGCCAAACATAAATCAAAATTAACTGAATTTGATTTATTATTGATATCGCGTTTAATGTTTCGTCGATGCATTAAAATATAAACATCGTTAACAAATCATTAGCCGGTAAATTTTTCCTCTTGAGGATCGCTCAGTCAAGTTAGTATTGCTGTCGTGTTTCGTTCGGTTTATGAGAGTTCGCATCTGCGAGCCTTCTGGTTGTGCAAATATCATGGAAAAACGAAGTTTAAGTAACTACCGGAAAATGATTAAGCGGTAAGTACCGCTTATTCGTTTTCTCCTTATAAAATAATAAATAAATATATAGGACTATATGACACACGGTCTGTTTCTAAGGTAGACAACTTAATGCCTGTGTTATAGGTAAATACTAGCCGCCAGTTATAAACAAATATTTTTTTGGAAATATATAAATACATACATATGGATAATATATCCAAACTGGAAGCGGAAATCGAACCCACGACCCCCATAGTGGAAAATACTGAAACTGCACACTGTGCCAATGGGCCAGTCTTAATAAAGAAGTAATAAAAACCAAAATTGTTTGAAGGCTTGTTAAAAGGTATTACATAAAAGGCCTTTAAAAAAAGGTTTAAAATAAAGAGGTCTTAAATAAGAATGTTTTAAATAGAGAGGCCTAAAATGAAGAGGTTTTAAATAAATAAAAACCCTGCTGGTAGCAATGTGTGTGCGAGAAACCCTTGACGCCAGTTTACTTTAATTCCAGAAAATCCACGACTTTGCGATTTTGTAGGGTTCTTATGCCAAACACCAGTGATATGCAAGAAGGTCACTTTTCGTTTAAAGCATTTAAAAATTATTACCCCTTGTCATATCATTAAAACTAAACTACTACATTGCTATACTTTATTTTAAACTAGAGCGTTCTGTTTCTTAATTTATCTGTGTATTTTAATTGTTTAATCAATTTGATGGTGCTATGATATAGATAGATCTGATCCATCAGTTTCACTTCGCTTAATTAGTTCTTACATCGTTACATTCGTATTTAATACTGTTTTCATACAAGATGTCGGACGAAGAAATCGTAGATATAAAACCATTTTTGCTCATTCGATACATCTTTGGTTACAGTTACAATATTGTTCCATTGAAAAACCTTCAATATGAGTTTAAATTTATATCCTTAATAATATGTTGCATTATAATATACTCTGGTGCACTTTGTACTGAACATTTTTGCAAGAATAAATTTACAGTTTTCGGATTTTTTTCCTTTACTTGTGCTACAAGATGTAGCTTATTCCCAAGTTTCATGATTCTAGTTCAACGGGAAGTACCCTATAGGTTTTGGGTCTCCTTGCAAATGTATGGGAAAAGTGACATAAACGCCCATATCTTTTACGTTAGGAACACACCTACATTGCTTAGACAACAGTGAGTGCTTGTAATTTAATATGAACTTTATTGAATAGCAATATATTATTTCTGCATAGTATAAAATTAAATTTTACGTAGTATAAAATGAAGACGCTCCCCGTCCTTGTATGCGTAGATCTATTGAACTACGGAACAGATTTTAATATGGTTTTCGTCAATATACAGTGCAATTCCAGGAGAAGGTTTCTAAGTATAAAACATGCATATAGTAGATAAAAGCTAATAATTTCAAAGATTTGTAACGTGATGTCGTATACACATTTTTGCGCGCTTATATTGCTCGCGCTGGCTTAACCTTATGAGATGAAATCAGCTCTGCCAGTAAAAGTACCGTCCGGTACCACCCGGAACAAACAGGCCGACAGACAAACAATTTTTTTTACTTCCGTTTTTGCTATAGGTGTCGTATGTGTAGTCATAAGTCATATTTATTCTTTATCTTCTTCCAAGCGTTATCCCGGTTAAGTAAGTCCGCTTAGATTGCAGAGCATGTGGCTGTGGGGCGAGTTAAGATGACAGATTGCCATCCGACGTCATCCTCAGAACCCCCACGATCTCTACAACCTTATGACTAATATCACAAAGTGACATTAATCGGGTCCCACTGTTTTACGTGCCTCGTCTCAAGCAATACCGCCTTCTGTATCCGACTTTTGATCCAACCATCAAGCGAGAGACTCTTAAGATGGTCGAGCCTTTTTGCTATGAGACCATTAACGGAAACAACTCATACCTATTTTTGGCACAATTGAAAAAGGATCCAATTGCTTTGACATTGCATTGTATGTGTGATCGTTTGGTTACTGGCCTTGGGTCACCCCTTCAAGATCATATATTGCTTTTCACACTGTGATATGTCACTCTTGATTCCAGCGGCAGACATAGCTTCATTTGAATGATCATTTCAATGATCATGTAGCGTGGCCGGGGACTTTGTGTATCTGCGCAAAGTTTTGTAATACTTTGTAGTATTCAAGGACAAAAATTTACAAACACTGAGCTATGTCTGGCGCCGGTATGACAACTATTATATAATACAGTGAATAGTGAGTATAGAGGAGGTCGTAGCTTAATTAGTGGCCGGCATTTGAGTTGATCGTTAGGTTAAGTGGCTCTTACCGCGGCCAGGTGTTACATAGGTGACCCAATCTGACACTGGTTTTAAAATATCGGAACTCCTCCGTGTTTCGGAAGGCACGTAAAACAGTGGGTACCGATTAATGTCACTGAGTGATATAAGTCGTGAGATTGTGGGGGTTCCGGGGATGACGTCAG
>JANCMC010013054.1:0-10839 GCA_024363005.1 Charaxes varanes
ACTATAACAGAAGCACTTGGTTTTTTAGGGTTCCGTACCTCAAAAGGAAAAAAGGAACCCTTATAGGATCACTGCGTGGTCCGCCTGTCTGTCAAGACCCTTTTTCTCAGGAACAGGAAAGCTGAAATTAATACCAAATACTGAAGTCTGCAGACCCTTGAAGCTGTGAATCAACCCTCAAAGTGAACACAATCAAAATCTATGGCCGTTTGTCGTTGCAACATTGACTGTTTGTCTATCCGTCTGTCTGTCAATACCCTTTTTCTCAGAAAAACAAACAGGTATAAAGTTGAAATTAATGCCAAATAATGAGGTCTGTAATCAAATTATTAAAATATTCAATGGAGCTATGTCTGGCTCCGACATTAGGCTGCATGTTTGTAGCTTGTTATGTTTTGACAAAGAAAGTAAAAATGATTGGAGAATTGGCGGAATCTATAAAGATGTCAATATCGTGCTGTGAATAAAACTATTTAAAATATTGATTAAAGGAAATAGTTCAAACAACAATAAAACAATTTTTAGGCAAACCAAAGTAATTCTAAAAATTTAAATTTATTGCTCTTCCTTAAAAGTATTTATTTATGTCATTATGCTTCAAATACAGTGGAAATAGCGAAAAATTAATTAACATTTAGAAAATATACAAAACATATGCGGCGCGCCATGTACGTCACGGCCACCAGGCACCTGCGACGCGCTCGTTCTCGGAAAGAGATCGCCCGACGACGACCGTTTAGGGGAAAGGTCGTTCGATTGAACCGTTTCGTTTTCGCGGAGTAAAATAAATATCCTTCCCAAATATCAAAAGTGTTTACGTTTATCAATAAGTCCCATAACAAAAAAATAGAAGAATACTTAGTTCAGGAAATCGCTCGATTTTAAATAAATAAGGGTAGGCGCGTCCACGACGCTTTGCGTTATTAGGCGTGAAAAATATTTTTTATAGCAATTTAGAAATTACTTTCCCAGACACGAGTGTATTCAAATGATAGGGCGTGGAATATACGGGTGTCCCAGATGTCGACGTCAACCCGAAACCGGGTGATGGGCCAAGTTATAATAGTTTTAGAATAATATAAAAAAAAACATCTATGTATTTTTTTAAAAGACAAGTTTAAAAAAAGACCGTAAATTTGTACACGCCGTGTCCTTATCAGCCCCTTTGCAACATACCTAAACTTTTCAAAGATTTTTTTTCAAAGGTAATTTTCAATAATATTTCATTCGCGACGCGATCGTCTTCGTATCCGCACGCTTACTTCACTACCTACGTACTTGTCTATTGAGTCGTATACTAGTGTTGGACTGCTTAATTGTTCAAATGGCTCGAGGCGGGAATCGAACCCACGACCCCCGAAGCGGAAGGCAGGGTCACTACCCACTGCGCCAACGGATCAGTCAAAAGTAATTAATCATCAAAGGACCTTTAGCCCTTACTAGTCTCAATCTTTTTTATTTCTAGAATATTTCAAATCTGATTGTTATCAATTTCATTCTAGATAAATAGAGTTTAGAAACAAGAAAGTAAGCGGGCACAATAAACGCATGGCGTGGAACATATTGTTTTATAGCTCTCTTATTTAAGGAGAGGCATTTTTGTTAAAAAGGCATCCTAACTAATAGTGTAAATGCTTATATTACGAGTTCGTTTGTTTGCTACCCTACCCTACTCTTTTTTTTTATATTACAAGGGGCAAACGAGCAGGCGGTTCTCCTAAGGGACTACTACTTCTACCGACGCCGATGGACAACTTCAACATCAGAGGGCCGCAGATGCGTTGCCGACCTTTGAGAGATGAGTATGCTCTTTTCTTGAAGGATTCTTACTCTTGGATTAACTTACACTTGGGTCACTAGTCCCCAATTTGATTCCTTCCTCTGCAATGCGATGGACATGTCACCTTCTCATTAAGTCCGTGAAATGTCTGCGTCGAATATATATATTATCACTATAAATTACAACCTAGCCCTATCAAAAAATTCTTTCTTAACGGATGTCTGCTAACTATAAACTACTTCTTTGCCAAATTTCATCTTTGCACGTCCCGCGGTTTTCGAGATTTCGTGATAGATTAATCTTTCGGTTTTGTATTTATAGACTAGTTATCGGTTTTTATTACTTCCGTTTGCACAGTGTTGTCTATATAGATAAATAAAAAAAAAACGAAACATAGTTTCAAAATTTTAATATTTTTCTATAAACATATTTAAAAGTCGCTTAATTTTTTTTACACTAAATAAAAATTCAAAATCAAAATAAAAATTAAATGTTTCCTATATATATGCCAATGAGATGACTCTTGGTAGGAAATGTAATATATATATATTTTTTATTTAAACAACTGAACCGAACACCGTTCCTCGTTAGGTCCTTGTTCTAGTCACAAAGAGTGAAAACTTTGTATTTATAAAAAAATAATAGTTTTACAGAAAAATACATTACATAGAGAAGAAGTAGAAAATGCATAAACTTGTCTCTAGAAGAGATGTCTTCCCTCTTGCAGCTATAGAATGTAGGAAAAAATTATAAATAGGTGCAGTATTAGAGAAAAATAAATATTATACATATTTCTAGCTCCCACGTAAATTGTTGTAACTCCAAAATCCCAACGTCACAGATCCGATACGATCCGATTTACAATGTATTAACACTATTTCTTACCAGCGTCTTCATCCGCGTAAAATTAGGTGAAAGTTTTTAGCGTGATTATATATACCCTATAGCCTTCTTAGATGAATGGACTTTATAACACTGAAAGATTTTTTCAAATCGTACCAGTAGTTCCTGAGATTAGCGCGTTAAAGCAAACTATCAAAAAAACTCTTCAGATTTATATATTAGTATAGTTTAGAAGTACACGGTACGAAATTTAATCTGTGGCTTTCATTAATAATCGGTTTATTGAGAATCTTGATAATAAGTAAAAGTTAATAAAAACTTCTTTAATTGTGTCATACTTCTATTGAGAGCAGAGTAGCAAGAAAGTAATTGCGTGACTTTTTACGTCTGCCAGAAGCATAAAACGCATACAAACATGTTTGTTGATGTATGAACATAAAATGTAATTGCAGGAAAGAGTAATAAGAGTTCTACTGCATTGAAGTATTCAAATTCAAATTTCTAACACCTTCACAGATTAAACCTAATGCGGCAGTGCGACTCACAAATAGAATACAATTATATAACAAAAAAAACATACCCTACATAGACATAATTCTAAATTATTAATAACAATTCATAATAAAATATTTACCAAAAATTCTTAACCAATGCCTGGATCCTTGGTTTTGCTCTGGTAAATATTTGTATAGTATAAAACATAGTGAATTTCTTCGCCTCAGAATTCGATTATATCCTTTATTTTATTTGAAACCTCAATAGTGTAATAATAAAAAAAATGTATGTAAAACATGAATAGCGATTTCAAAGAAATTGAAGAAAATACGTTTATCGCGAAATGATTTTTCATCATTTGCAATAAATTATAAAGTCACTCGGTGGGTCGGTAGCAAAGCAAAATATAAAGGTACATGTTGAAGGATTCCATGTAGCACGTAAATGATGGATTGGATTAACTACGAGCAGCTGCATCAAAGCTATGACAGGCAAACTACCTTCAATCTTTCCATTACCACGAGTAACCGTATATAGTTCTAGTTGTTACTTGCGTCTTTGTCCGCGTAAAATTAGGTGAAAAATTTTAGCGGTGATGATCTATAAGAGCCTCAATAGCTCAACGGTATAAGGTATGGACTGAAATCCGCAAGGTACACGGTTCAGACCCCACCGCCTTTGGGGTATTGTCGCACCCACTCCTAATACAAGCTTTTAATTAAGCTTAGTGGGAGTGGGAAAAGGGAATATTAGACATACCTAAAAAATATTCCTAATATTCTTAAAAAAAAAAATATATATATATAGCCAATAGCCTTCCTCGATAAATGGATTATCTAAGACTGAAATAATTTTTCAAATCGGACCAGTAGTTCCTGAGATTAGCGTGTTCAAGTAAACGAATAAACTCTTTTGCTTTATATATTAGTATAGATTTGTATTCGTATCGTCGAGTTATGGTCTAAAAAGTTAAATTTCGACTTTGTCTATACGGTATAAAATGTTGTTAAGGTCTACGTAATTTTGAAGCGAAAGTATATCTCTAAAAGTGCTTAAGCCAATCCAAAGATTACTAAAATCCAAAAGGTTTGAATCTTTTGAAGCGATAGCGTCTTATAAATCGATTAAAACCGGTGGCACGCACGAAAAAGCACGACTCATTGTCACGTTCCGCTTGTGTCGATCGTGCAAGCGTAACAAGCGATACAGAAGCACGATCGGCCTAAGCGTTCGTTGTTTCGCATAAAATTATTGTCCGCAAACCGAATTTACAGACAACCGATATTGTAATCCCCCCTATATAACACGGTAGGTTTATTGTTATAGAATTATTTACGCACAACGCGCTTGTACGACCTCGAATGCGCAAGATACAATATTATATATCTTCGTCTTCTTCTTCCTAGTGTTATCCCGGTTTATATAGGGGAGATTACAGTATGTTTAAACTTACCATCGGTAATTTGTTAAATGGCTAATAAAATTAACTTGGAATGGAATAAAAAGACATTATGTAACCACAGAGACGCCATTGCACACAGTTGTAAAAATAGCCTCATGTCGATTTATAACACTGTCAGACAAACAGAAAGTGTAAAAAAAATACTCGTTATAGTAGTATCTGTTGTTTGAATGTTTTATCGCTCCGAAATCTAATAAGAGTCATGTTATTTTTGTCTACAAAATTGAACAACCAATGTACGATAAGATATCAGTACAATTTTCATATGCGACGAGTATCCGTATACACCTACCGATATGTTATGAACAATATATGTTAATATCTTACTTATAAGAATATATAAACGTTTATCTACTTAACTTAAGAAGTAGGAGAGCGGTGTTGTACAAAAAGGTAGAGGATTTTTATTTCTTCTATGCTGGAGCCAGACATAGCTTTATTTGAATGATCATTTTTCAATGATCATGTAGTGTGGCCGGGGACTTTTTGTAGCTATGCAAAGTTTTATAGTACTTTGTAGTCGTCAAGGACATAAATGTACAAACACTTTGAGCTATGTCTGGCTCCGGTATTAGAATCCCCTCTTTTCCACAGGAGTTTCCAGACTATTACCAACAAAATCGATCTGAGTAAAATATATCGTTACGTTGAAAAATGTTTAAACAAGATTTTATAATGATCGCTTGAGTTGTCTAGACATAAAAGCGTAAACAAACAATATCAAATTAGAATTTATATCTCAATTATAACATTAAATTCGAAATTTTAAAAAACCCGATATTCCACTCGGGTATGTCCGTTGCATTCAGTCAATTTATCCCCTATGCCATAACCCCCCCTCTTCCTCTTCAAATACCCAATTTTGTAATATACAAATCAAACCTTTTCATTTGATACCCGACTCGTGTAGTATATTCATTTCCTGTCGTTTATTTGAGTTCCCCCACTTTCTCGCCCCACAACTTTTAAACGACTCCACCGGTTTTCATCACACATGTCTAAGAACACTCACACATAAATAACCTTTAATACAAAAAAAAGTAAATTGAAATCGCTTCATCCTTTCGGAAGCTACATATGATGCCACAGAGAGACAGACGGACACGTCAAACTTATATCACCCCTCCTTTTGCGTTTATTCCAATCTATAGTTGCAAAGGCTTTATTATTAGATATAGCGCCTTGACAGTGCGATATCTGTTATAAAATATATACACTCGGGTGCAATGACATCGGACATGAGAACATTCTTTTGTAAAAAAAAAAATAACTTAAAAAATACATATATTTTTAAATATGGTATTAAATGTCATTTCAATGCTTATCCGGAGAAAAAGTTTTAATCTTTTATTTAAAAAAAAAGTATTTTTTTTAAATAGAGAAAAATGAAAACATTTTACAAAAAAATGCTCTCATGTGCGATCTCATTGTACCCGAGGGTACTTAAGAAAACTAAATTAAAAAAAATTGTTTATTCTATGGCTTCATATAATTACAAACAAAGTGGTCAAGAGCGTGTCAAGTCACACTTAATTGAAAGGGTTCCGTATGATACTCAATAAGTTGTTATCTAATTTCGTTCAAAATAATTTTTCTAATGAGTTTTTAGCATGTCCAATTCATATAGGAAACTTTAAGTCTCTACATCTAATAGTCTGAAAACCCTATAGGGGTAATCAATGCCAAACACTTTGAAGGCCAATTACTCGAACATGGTATCCATAATAAAAGCGCTGTGTATAAAAGCCTACATTTCAAAACAGCTATTCAATGTTACCACATACGATGGGATTCAATGAAAAAAAATTCATCCCCACTTCACATTTATAGGAGCCACCCAAAAAAGGAAAATTATTATTTCATGACGCCAAAAATAAAATCAATACGCAGTACATAACTGTACCAAATTTCATGCATTTCTTTTCGTAATTGTAGAAGTTAGACATGGGCGAACAGACGGACGGAGAGAGCGTAAATATAAAGATTCCTTTTAGGACTACGGAACCCAAAAATTAAAAGAAAATTCTTCGATGTTATATTCTAACTTCAATATGCGAGTGGATTCTCAGCGAAATACCTATCAATGGTTTTAGGAATCTGGAATCTATGGTTGATTTAACGCTCGGTATTCGATGGCTATTGGAGCATATTCGAGAGGCTGACGGGTGAAGTCAAGTCCTTATACAAGGCTCAATGCGTGTACTATCTCTGATCTTGAGCTGCGATTTAATTTTCTAATATCGCATAGGTTTAGTTCCATCGGTAACGAGCACAAAACTAGTCGATAAAGTTGCTTGGAACTCCTAAGGAGACACAAACCCCACACATTTCTTACGAATAAGTACTAGGAAAATTTTAAACATACCTAATATCAACCTTTATCATCTATGTGGCCCGCGACCCCTGTTTTTATGGCCCGCGGCTGTTTTATAAAAGGCAATATATTTTTTATAAACAAATAATAGTTAGTTCATTACATTACACGAGTGTAAAGTTTTGTCGTATAATACTAATATTTACAATTTTTAATATTGCTTACATGTTTACCTGAATAAATGGATAACTAGGGACCTGTTTCCATATAATTATTTTACAAGTATGGCCCGCCGGTATCCAATTTTTGAACGATGTCGCCCTTGCTTGACCCCTGAACTTTGTTCCAAAAGTGGTCCAATTGGACTCACAGGTGTCACGGCCACGGGAGACTCGTTGTCGTGATAAAAATAATGGAGGTTCACAATTCGTAAGAGTATAAAGACCAGCTGGATCGTCGTTTCAACAAACTCCCTTACGCATGTCAGTCCGCCCTTAAACGATCTGTCAAATTTTCAGAAACCAAATTAATTCGTGGTTGCTTTACGGTTTTCTTGGTTATAAGTCGATTTACATGGGATAACTAAAAATAATAAAGTTTTGAGGAGGTCGTGGCCTAATCAGTGGTCGGCATTTGAGTCGATCGCTAAGTTAAGTTGCTCTGGCTGCGACAGAAGACACGGCAGTGCCATCGTAACCTAATGAATAAATCAAATTTTAACTTAGTTAAAGTTACCAATTTGTTAAAGGCCTTACCTTTTATTACGGTCGCTGCAGTTTTTTAAAAGCGTAAATATGTTACAATAGTGTAAGTTTTGATCGTAATATTACTCTATTATGTACTGAAAACAGAAAAATTAAACGTCCACTTTGCCAACATTTTTTTTTATTATCTTATACTGTACGGGGACGACCTTCGAACCGACGGTGGTAGGTGTGAAGGAAGTATCGGTTCGCTCGAGTGATTTCTTAAATAATAGTCCAATCATATGGTTCTGGTTTTCATGTGTTCCTTTCCTGGAAAGTTTCTAGCGGTTACCTGGTCATTTTATAGGTTTTGATGTGCTTTTTCCGAATTTCGTATTTGCCTTTTGTATTTCTGCCTTTTACCTTTCTCTTTGAGAAAATCATTTCACGGTAAAGTTAAAATCCAGGCAAAACTACCGAATGATTGGCCTACAATAACGTTTTTTTTTTTCCTTTTAAATTTCGGTATTTATTTATTACTAGATCACTTGTAAAATCGTCGTCCACTAGTTGGCCCAGTGTTTGAGATGTTTGCCGGTAACTGTACGAAGACCGTCTACCAATACGTGCGAATTTTGCCGCACTGCTGGACTCACGATTTAGGCGTAGAACATGGGAGCTGTGGAGAAGGTTGTACTGAAAGTATTTATATATATTTAAGTACGATTTTATTTATATGGGGTTTCTAAATAGTCCTTTTCAATAGATGTCACGTGGGCGTCTATAATAATAAATTGCATACTCAACAAATGGAAGCAAAGTTTTTGGTAGTCATGTATCTTCAAAGGTTATTTCAAAAGCATAGTATTAAGGTTAGATTACGATGCGAATGAAATGTTCATATAGTACAAAAACCTTTTAATAAAATAGTCATAATATAGTGAACAATATAGAATTTAAAACTATCTCTAAGTTATTTTCCTTTTTCATTTAATCTTATGTTACCTATATTAACAAAATGTGACTTTCGTTAATATAATTTTTATCTTTAAATGGTTTTAATAAAGTCGCTGACCGCATTTAAAATACGCAACGGATTTTAATGCAGTTTTCTTAAATAAATAGAGTAATTCAAAAGAAAGTTTAATATGTACTTACGTTGCACCAGTGCGAAGCCGGACCGGTTCGCTAGTAAAATATATATAATAAGCAATTGTCTATAAAATAAAATGTAGTTAGGCGACTCCATTGATTGGAACACATCGAGGGAAGGGTAGGTTGTCGATAACAGAGGTGAAATAAAATGAAATATCTTTATTCCAATTTTATAACATAACTTATGTAATTGTATAAAAGCTTATTTTAGGGGTGGGTGTTTTGGGGTTTGAATCGTGTATCTTGACGATTTCAGTCCATTTTACTGTTGAGCTATTAAGGTTCTGGATCATTTTAAAAGAATTTATTACTACTTTTGTATACCTCATAGATCTGGCTAGGCAGAGGAAAGAACGCTGGCCTAGCCGTGATTTTCAAAAGTAGTTTTTTCCCTTTTCTTCAATATAAATAGGTTTAGATGCAACTTATTTTTAGAGTATAGTGCGAGCCCACGAAAATGTTGAACCAGCTCGTCTATTCTACGTAACGACCAAAGTACAGAACGCCCAACTGAACAGATCACCATTTTCTTATGAACAGAATCCAATTGAGGAGAAATCGAGGTGAGTTTAATAAGTAGATAGAATCCAACTTTGCTTATGGAAAAAATATTTGCGTAAAATACACGAAACATATTAAAAATGTAGGTATAAAACCGCATTTATAAAAACCGTTAAGGCACTAAAAAGATAAACAATAATTGGTACTTTATTTTATTTTATTTACAATTTATGTACCAACATAACAAGTATAAAACTACGTAACAGAAAATTTTGTGAACAAAGGATGCCTTAATGTTGCATGGATCGAGATATACACTCCGAAAAAAATATCGTGGTACAAATCCTTTATAAATATATCATAACCTCATTTAATTACGAAAATTTAAGTATAAAATATTCAATATATATTTGTATATTTTTTAAATATTTTTGATATAAAATGACCATTTAGAATTTACTCTAGGTAACACAACTTTGTTGCCATTTGAGTCATTGCGAGTAAGGAACTTAGCCCCTGTATGAAAGTACCTACATGCATGAGAAGAGCGCATTTGATAACAGTACGACATATGCAAAACTTGTGACCCACTTTAAAGACGTTATCTTAAAGTCGTACCCACTTGCTTACTGTGAAATATGTTGAAATTAATGTAAGAAAAAAGAAATATCACAAATGCTACAAGCCACTTACGACAATTTTTTTAAATATTTTTAAGACTTCATAATAATTCATTTTCATAATTGTTATGCAGTACGAGAACGTTTCCCAAAAATGCATATTTTTGTTTTTTTCTTCTTCTCGAAGTTGTTTGAACTCTAATGAGTGATATTTCGTCGGAGGAAGCTGATATATTTTTTTGTAAAGTTTTCGAGCTATGAATGCTACGATAGGATATTTTAGCGCAAAACTCGATCGCTGTGTTAAAATAAAAAACTAACCGCGAAGTTGAAGTAACCTTCAAGGTATCAATAATTTATTTACTATTGACAATAATACACATTATGTAACACTCTAGAATTTAAAAACTCTAAATTATACATAATGTTTTTTATGTCATTTATCTCGTGTTAATTTTTTAAATAATTACTTTACAAAAATGGTTAAGGCCTAAGGACTGAGTTTAATTAAATCTAGTGGCCGGCCAATATTTCGCTTTTGCCCACAATATAGCCAAATTAGTGTTCGACTGAAACTGAAAACCCAGTTTTCTTTGAACAATATTAAAATCAATGCAATACAAGTTTTTGTTTTTACTTTGTAGCTTTTTAAGAGAAAAAATACAATTCTCAGTTAAAACATTAGACCACAAAATTCATAATATGAAAAGTTAATAAAAAAATTATTTAATATCATATTATTATGTATATAAAATATTATTTTCTTTTTTATCTAAGACAAACCATGTTTAATGTGTCCATAGACAATATTCAACAAAAATATTTCTTTTCATCATTTTCATAGACAATAAAGTGGTATAATGATACAATAAGGTGTATCTACTGCAGGCCATCCAAATCAATAATTAAAGAACTTAATTATAAAACACAGGTCTACTCGCAGCTGCGTTTGCATCTCTCAATGACCCTGATGATGACAAAAA
>JANCMC010013061.1:0-10839 GCA_024363005.1 Charaxes varanes
AAGTCAAGTAGGTTTCTTCACTGAAGTTTCAGCAACTTTTCCTTTGGAATCTACTGCAAATATTATTATATTCTCTTCGAATATTAAAATAGTTTTAGTTTCTCTTTCTTAATTGTCAAATTGTTATTAAATTTATATTATATTATTAAACATCATTTAGTCCTTATACTCTTAAGTAATGTGATTTATTTCATTTTTAACTAATTTGTTTTGTTCAAATTTGATATGATATTTTGTAATTGAATTGATCTTAATGATTTTTACCATGGGCTAAAATAGTTACTCAATTGAATTTTGGCTCGAAAACTCAATTATTTCTAGTCGACCAGCACAATAGCAAAAATATTGTGGTGTGTTAGAGATTATAAAAGAATGTATTTTTGCCAAAGCACAAGTTGGTTCTGAGCATTTATATCCGGTAAAGTCCAAAGTACAGGTTCGATGTACGAACAAAACAAGTCATGAAAATTTACTTACTTCACCTATTTAACTTGAATATATTATTTCAATTTACTTTATATTTATTGAATTTGATTTTAGACTCAGCTATTACTTAAACAAGTGAATCAAAGTTAATGGTCTTAATAACATCATTAATAGGAACAGTCGTAAATAAATCCTGCTTTTACAAATTGCTTTTGTAATCTACGCAGTAGCGTCCAAACAAATAATAATAATGAGGTCCAAAGAAGGCAACATCACCTGCCAGTACGAGGGCCAAAAGGAAATCACGATAACCGAAGAAAACGCTTTCGTTATCGACATTGTCAATGAAATAATCGATAAGGTAGATGAATTAATCGAGAAATCGGAGAAGAATAATTTCGAAGTTATCGCCTATCCGAATGATAATTTCGAGAAGAAAATTGACGATTTCCTTGATACTATCGACGAGGACACAGACGTGACTGGTTTGGACGTCGGCGAAGAGGAAATACAAGTTATCGATGGACTCATCGATACTATAATAGAAGCCGACAGCGATAGTGATGAGACAATAACCGATTATGTAGAAACTTGTAATGTTAGTGAAAAAACGGACCTCGACAAGGATGTATCGATGGACGTGGAATCCAGGTAACGTGAGACAGCTAAACGCATTGGTAACTTCCGAATTCGTATTTCGGATAATCAAGAGTTTTTATAGTGTCGTAATAAAGTTGAATGGGAGTTTTAAAAAAATAAACCTCCCCATAATTGTAATCTGTAGAAAAATATCAAAATTTTAAATGAAAAAAGTAATCGTTATGCCGGCGCCAGACATAGCTTCATTTGAATGATCATGTAGTGTGGCCGGGGACTTTGTGTAGTCCCATCTTTTTAATTACATAATTTTATAAAAAGGAAATTATGTTTGCTTTAATTGTCTCTTATAGAGTTAATATATGTTTAATATAAGTCCGTTTTTTCTTTGAAAGACTTATGTTAGAAGATGGTGGCATGTTTTGTGGATTCGCGGGCCCAACAGATTACCTTACGAATTTTTAATTATTACGTCTAACAGTTGAGATATTAAGGCTTATTGTCTAGCAAAGATATTTAGTTATTAATATCATAATAGGTAACAATATTAAGTGATAAGGTCAAGTGATTGATTAAAATATTTATTAGTGACAAGCGAACCCAGCTGACGTTGAGTTTTTGCTCGTCTGCTATTAGCCAATTAATCTCCTTTACGTCTTTCCCATAAAAACGTGACACTGGCCGATTCTTTTACTAAAATTATAAATAATTTTACGTGCCACGTTAGTCAAAAGATCTAACGACGAACATAATCTACTAGAAGTATTCTGAGGTAGCGACCGAATCTACCATTTTTTAATTTCTTTCTTCCTTTTCTTTTAAAGTCTTTAGTAATAAGGAAAATACAACGACACAAACAGAATCTAAAATGGTTCAGCAGTTTCTTATTTTAAGCGAGACTAACAAACAGCGATTGATTTTCATATATATAGAAGACAGAAGTAATGACCACTCATAATGGGGTGTCCGTTTGTCTTTTGTCATAAAAAACTTATACATGTATTAAATCAAACTCATTTGTGCACTAGCCGAACCCCGCGACTTTGTCCGTGTGATTTTAGCGATTTTGTGATATCTTAAGGCTGTTTATCTTTTGTGCACCATCCTGATTATTTTTCTTAAACTGGAGACGCTATGTTACTCCTTGCAACATCAGCTATCTGCTAGTGAAAGTTCCGACGAAATCGGTCCAGCCCTTTCGGAGATAACCCGGCAAACTGACAGACAGGCAAAAATATTTAACTTGCGTGTATACGCTAAATAGTACTATAACTAAGATTGATTAATGCATTTAAACTTTGAATCTTTAAGCACACAATGTGAGCAAACGAAACTAGCTCTATACTTTAACTAAATATTATACTGACAGTACGAGACATAATGATAAATTAAAAAAAAAAAAAACCTTTTAAATTTTTAATGCTTTAAAGCAATTAGATTGCCGTCAGTTGTTGAATAAATCCGATATATTTTGGAACTCGATAGAATTGTTAATAATAAATTTGAATTTTTATTTTAGTTTTTTAGCACGACTCATCGTGTACATAAATTTGAATGTTTTCCTCAATCAATTAAAATGATTAGCTTTATTACGTTTATTGTTAGATACATAGTGTAGGGGCCTCCTAGTAAGCATCGAAATACCTGTGTCAGGAGGTCCCACTCTTCCCATGCATAATTTAAGTAAACAATATATTACTATAGATTTGCTTGAATTTATTATGCTTAATTCTCTAATTTAAAAATTGACGCATATTTTCAGACGAATGATTAACTTACCTTAACACATACAAGTATGTATATACTTAAAAGGAATATTTTACAAAACTCTGTATTGTACAAAACAAACATCACGCAGACAAATAGAAATAGATTGGCATTTATATCCATACTAATATATGTATAAAGCTGAAGAGTTTGTTTGTTTGATTGTTTGAACGCGTTAATCTCAGAAATTACAGTGCGATTTGAATAATTCTTTCAGTGTTAGATAGCCCATTCATCAAGGAAGACTATACATCATAACGCTAAACTTGAATCTATTTTTTTACCTAGTTTTACGCGAATGAAGTCGTGGACACAACTAGTAAACACGTCTTCAAAAAAACAACAAATGTAAGGAAGGCATATATAGAAATAGATTTATTTCAAAAATACAAATAAATAAAGATGTATTTGTTTATTTATATGATAATCTAAAACAATTAATTATTATTAAAACGTCTAATTAAGGTTCATGAATTATAATAGTTAACGGCTCGACCGATTTTCATGAAATTCTGCGTGCATATTGGCTAGGGTTGAGAATCGGTCAACATCTATTTTTCATACTCCTAAGTGATAATGGTGGCCCACGCGGGCGGAGTCGCGGGTCGCGGCTAGTATATATATACTTATAGGACAAAGGGCAAACGGGCAGATGTTCCTCTATATGTAACTACCAACGCGACGCCCATAGACAAAATCTCTGTATAAAAAAAATAAATTAAAGGGTATGTTTGTAACGTTGAAATTGTTTTTTCACTAATTGCATATGACTATATGTATAATGCCAATAACAAGAACACAAGTTGAAACATTATCTCTGTCTGTCTGTCGGTCTGTCTATCTGGCTTTTTCTTCCCGATAATCTCCGAAACGGCTCTACCTATTTGGACGGGACTTCCACTGGTATATAGTTGATTTTACAAGCAATAACAGAGGCTACTTTGCTTTTAGCTAAATAATTAAGATTCCGTACAAAAAAATAAAAACCCTCAAAATTTAACAAAAGCACCGAATTCACGCGGGCGAAGTCGCGAGATAACGCTAGTTTCATTATAGGAAGGGTCACAGATGTATACAACCAGATACGGATATGTACCGAGGACCCCATGGACTCGGAGTCTCTAACCGTTGAGCAATGGAACATCGTGACGCTTCTTTGCAAGTAGACCTACCACAAGCTGCATTATGGATCGCTTGTTATATTCTTTACTGGCCCGTTCGCATTACAGCAGTGGGCAGTGACCTTTTCTTCTACTTCGAGGGTTGTGGGTTCAGATATTCGCATCAAGTCTGGATGTATTATCTATATATCAGCAAAAAATATATTTGTGTATAACAGGCGGTTTTATCCTACAATACTTAAATTAAGTTGTCTACCTTAGGCAGAGACGTTTGTCTGTCATGGAGTCCTGTATATATTTAATTATTTATTATTTACAAGACAATAAATAATGCTTATACAATATAACGACTTAACTCTTTTGACTATACGTCATCATGATCAGTATGTAATTTGTAAACTGTAGCTAAAACTTTGCAGTTTTCATTTTAGATTTACACTTTTTTTAATGTTCTCAGTTTTTACATAAATATGTCATAATCACTTCTTATTTTCTACTTATTTTATTTCTGAATTTATTTAATTATTCTGATTAATATTCCGATGTTTTTTTCTTTAATATTGGTTCTCTAAATGTTTTTTTTTTATTTCTTTTATGAAACAGAAAAACATAGTACAAGTAACAGCAGCAAAATTGCCCTTTTTATCATAATATTTATTAAAAGTTTTTTAGAACTTCACGGCCAGTGTTCCCTCCCCTGCCTAACCAAATCCGGTATACATCCTACTAGTGCGGCTTTAGATGTCCTTTCTAGTAATGAACTTATGATAGTTTTTAACAAGGTCGGGGATTTTGCTGGTATACCCCTTGCTCCTCCCTCTAACGCGTATAAGCTGGTTCTATAACCGTTTTTGGTGAGCTCATTGGTTAGGTCAAAATACTTAAGTAATATTAATTCCTCAGAACCGGGAAAAGAATATTTTTTAAAATTATACTATTTTAGTGAAATGTCTTATTTTTCAGTATTATAGTATATTTAAAAAAAATCGTGGGTGAAGACAAATCGAAGGTTTGTAAAATCGTAGTTTTGTGAACTTGCAAGAGTGGAAATGGAAAAATTTTATTGGGATGTCAGTATACTGGACTGCGGTCCGTTTTTAACTGTAACCAATATAGCAAACGAAAAAAGAGCACCTTTATAGTATACTAAATTGACGTCTCAGCTTACAGTGCTAGCGGTGGCTATCGGTACATGCACTATATAAACTATAATTGTACAAAATTTCATAATCCTTAATAGCATTTTACTTAAAATATTCATATATATTTAACGAAATTATCTTTATACATATATTTTGAAATTACATCTGCCAATCACTGAACTTGTATTAAATGGCCGAATACAAGTGTAAATTTTTTGTACGAGTGGATTTCGGGAAAATACATCAATCAATCTTTAATATTCGAGCAGGGTTATCATATTACAAATATTTATTGTTAGAAACGCATATATTGCAATTAAAAAACACTCACATCCTTCACAATATGATCTTCATACTTCTGCAAATCCAATATGACATCCGCCGGACCGGTCAACCTGACCTTATTGCCCAAAAACTTCAGGTCCAAATACAATTTGTTAAACAGACTCCATTTATTGTTCCGATTCTTGGTATTCGCTAAATGGTAGCCGATATAGAAGGCTATGTATCCATCGTCCACTATATCAACTGGACAATTGTCGAAGCCATCATAATCGTAGCTTTTTAAAAAGTCCGCGTGTAATTTCTTCATTTCATCATCGCTTGTACACGATCTCAGGTAATTCATGATTAAGTCGTGTATCTCATATATATAATTTCGTTGGTCCTGATCGTAAAATTCGATTATCAACGATTTGCTCCTTAGTTGTTTCATAATGCTCTCAACTCTGTTGACCTCCTTGTTCCATAGTTTGCTCAACACTTTGGCGGACACCTTAACGTTGTCGGGTAATACTGATAGCATTTTGAACAAAGGCAGAATGTCCTGTTTGAGCGAGTTAATGCACACCTCTATAGTTTTCATCGGGTTATCGTTGTGTCTTGTTAGACTGTAGGTAAAAAAATATTAATTTGGAAATGGTGGGTAGATATAAATTGACAGTGAAATAAACCATTTTTTATCTATTACGATCCATCTATACTGAATAAAGTATTGTGCTCATATTATTTGACTAACAGATCTTCCATTGGAACATGGAGATTAGAATAAATGGAGTAACATATCTTGTGAAAGAAATATTGAAAAAGCATCCATCATGAGCGCACAGATGATGAAATTCACGTTGATGCAAACGTGGCGCCCTCCTTATTTTCGTTATTTGACGGACATTTTTAATATACAGACATGTTACTCCTTCTATTCTAATCTCCATACATCGGAAGAAGCAAGAAGGTGCTTTTAATTTTAAAACTACTTGGGGTCAATAATCAGACGTAATTTGAAGTTACATGAAACAAGTGGGAAGTGTTATGTTAGTAGAATAAATAATTAAATGGGGTAAAAAATATTAAAGGACCATTTCAGTATGTGTGTATGTCACTCAACTATGCCTAAATCGTTTTTGGTACAATTTTATATGCCTTGATAGTTTAGATTTACATTTCAATCTGCGTTATGAGGGAGTTTCAGGAACTGTATTTTTGTCAAAGATCAGGCAGAGCACTATTCACTGGATTCGTTGGTATGTAATAAAGAAAAAAAATAACTCACAAAATGAACTCTTTCTTCTCCAGCTTATTCAAGTAGTAGTTCCAGTGCCTAGTGTCGTGCACTAGTCTCTCCTTGTTCTCAGCCAGTTCGGCGCCGATCAATGCAATATGGAACGGGCTACCCTTGCATATTTCGTGCAGTTTTTTGGCCTGCCTGGGCAATTTCGACACGTCCACCTCTAGACACGAGGCGAAAAGAGCTAGGGATTCTTCCTCCGAAAAATGATTTTCTACCTGAAAGAAGAGCAACTGGTGAATAATTTAATATACCATGACGTCAAACTGAATACTTCAAGCCATCATCATTATGACGCCCTAAAGAAAAGGTTTACGTCCAGCAAGGCAAATCTTCTTCTTTCCAGCGTTATCCCGGTGTAATACCAGGGTCCGCTTTAGATTGCATAGGATGTGGCTGTGAGGCGAGTTAAGACGACCAACTGACGTATGACGTCATCCTCGGAATCCCCACAATCTCTACAACCTCACGAATATTATCACTCAGATTAATCTGGTCTCACGGTTTTACCTGTCTTCCGAAGCACGTAGGAGGTCCGATATCAAATATAAACCAGTGTTAGAATAGGTCACCCATCGGTCACAGTCAGAGCTACTTAACCAAGCGATTTACTCAAATGTCAACCACTGATTAGGCCACGACATCTTCAATAAACAATAATATTCAAAGAGTTTCCATTTACCATTCTGCAATTTCAATCTTATTTCATTATGGCAATGTTTTCGATTAAATGGTTTAAGCGCTCCAAGTCACGACATAATAGTAATATTTTATATACTATGTGTTCTTACAGCTGAGTAAAGAAGCCCAGATTCTAATAAATGTTGCCAAGGAGAACTTAGGTGGTGATTGACAATGTGGGAGTGAGAATATACTATCAGTAGTCTCATTTAGTGTTTTTTTACCTCACAAAATGGATGATTTGTCTATATATAAAGCCAACTATAACATAGTCAAGTAAACTTCCGTTCGCTTCGCCCGATCACACTTCCGTAACGCTCTCGGCGTTTCGTCACCTTACTCCACAAGTCAAGCGTGGGTAAAGAGGTTTTATTAGTCAAGTAAATTTCCGTTTGCTTCGCCCGATCACACTTCCGTAACGCTTTCGGCGTTTCGCCACCTTTCTCCACAAGTCAAGCAAGTTTTACTTCAAAGAGGTCCGTTACCTTTATAATCTGCGGATGGAAATTAGCAACGACATCGGTGTCCCTCGTGGTGACCAATATTTTACATCCAATGTCGAAGGCCTCGAGGCATTTCTTCTCGTTGACTTCGTCCAGGACGAGCAGGGAATCCTTGAGGCTCTGCTCCGCGAACAAGGACTTGAGTTTGTCCTTGAGCTCCTGCCACGTCCAGTCGTAGCTGGTGAGCGAGTCCGCGTTAGAACCGATACTCGACATCGACAGGGACGATTTCATGTACGAGTTGTGCGTACATAGCAATGACGCTTTCCTATATAACCTGTAATTATAAATAAAGCTACTTTATTAAAGATAGATACTTAATTTGTTCCTGTCGTTCTTATATTATGGGGTGACTATGGGAAATGATCCATAATTTTTTTTTTCAGTCAGTCTTTAGTGTCCCACAGCTTGGCAAAAACCTCCCCCATCTCAAACCATTCTCCTATTCTGGGCTACTTAAAACCCATGTCTTTCAAACAGAGGCGTAAAGTTCATCTCGCCATCTCTTACTGGGCCTACCTGGTCGTCAGCAGCAGTGGGAGACCATAATGTAATAACATTGGATCACTTTGCGGGTCTATTCTTACCAAGTGCTCAGACACTTCCCATTTACAAATTAACTAGACAAAATTTTACAATTATTACTTATCCTTTTTTTGTAACACATGTTTAGTTCCTCATAAGAATGTGTGACAATTTGTATATATTCCAAAATTCCATTGTGTCGTTCTAAACAATGTTGACCGAATATTCTAACGCTCTTAGCAAAAAAATGACTATAATTTTAAGTAATTTGAGGCATTATGACCAAAATATTAATTTATAAAAGCGAGTAAAAAAGAAAGAAATGAAATCGCATCGCCCGATCACACTTTTCGTAACGCTGTCGACACGCATTCACCAGTTTACTCCCCAAGTCAAACGTGAGTAAAGAAGTTTTACTTCAAAATGTCCACAACGCTCCTAGAGTAGTTTTCACTCCAAAAAAAATTATAAAGTTACATGCTTACTTATTCTGTTGAGCGATGATGTCGTCTTCAGTCTTGCAATCGCCAAAATTGAGCCAAAACTTAATATTTTATTATTATATTTTTCCGTGCATTATGTAGTGGTAATTCTTTATTAATTTTGTAAAGTCAAATGTAAGGTTTTCTCACATGAGATCGGCGTGAAGTGGTGGCAATGCTGTCACGTCAAATGATCTTTTTGTTGTCGCATTTCGTTCGCTTTGTTTGAGTTCCCGGTAGCCCAAGCCCCTCCTTAAAGGCTGACAGCGCATCAGCCTCCTGGTGGTGCAGATGTCCATGGGCGTCGATAGTCACTTGGGTGAACCGCCTGCTCGTTTGCCTCTTGTAATTTAAAAAAAAATCTGTAAGTTTATGATTGCTATGGATACGAAACTGATGAAAATGTGTTCTTAAAAATGAAACTAATTCGTCCGAAGAAACAAACTGTTTTCTTAAAGCTCTCTAATTCGTGTAATAAGACAAAGGAGTTTGCAACTGGTTCCAAGACATTTCTTTTTCTTTTAAATTACAAGGGACAAACGGGTAAGTAGTTCACCTAAGTTACTACTGATGCCCATGGACATATACACCGCAAGGAAGCTCGTAAATGCGTTGCCGGCCCTTAAGGAAGAGTTTGGGCAAATCTTGCTAATTAATTCTTCCTTGAATCCTTGTAATGTGTTTTAATAACTTTTATTTGTCGGCTTCGCTATTATTTATTAATTCTAGAAACTCCAAAAACTTATTCGTTTTATTTATTACTTTACAGAACATCCCTGCAGCGCTGAGAACATACTTTTATCAGTGGGACACAAACTCGAACACTTCAAATTGAAATAAACAGGACAGTCTGTTACATTAAATATTAGAAAAAGTCTTTGGAAGACCTGTAATTCTTCCAGAACTGGAACAGAGCAATGTCAAGTAATTCGATTGAGAAAATTTACTGCTTCTTATATATTATTCGGGAAATTCAACTTACTCGATTTGTCGTCTCTGTCATTTGCCTTACTCGATTACTCGATTTATCTTTAAAATAACTGATAAACCTAAATATATTGTATATATAAAACCAAGACCAAGGCTTAAAATGTTTTACGCATGCAAAATATTGTAATTATGGTTTTAAAATGATCTTTAATTTTTCCTTTATAACGAGGGTGCAATTTTTTTTTTTTTGTATAAATAAAATTTTCAATTTTATTATAAATGTTATGATAAATATCTATCTTGTTTTATTTATTTTGATAAATAACATGTTTTGGATGGGTTATAATTTGAAGTTTATTATATAATGTGAAATGAAAATATTGTTTATGTATCTTTACAGTTCCTCATGTATTCATTTATGTTTATTATTAGAAAGTACCTCTGGACCACCTTACGGGCAGACAGACGAAGGACGAACGGACACAGTGAAATTATAAAGGTTCCTTGTAGTATTGTTGTGGAACCCTAAACAGGATTTTTTATAAATATTTTTTTCATTTAAACACAGACCCGAGCCCATGATTAATGTAACCGGACACCATTCTTAAAGGACATCAACGCCTCTGCATTTCTTGTAATCTTCAATTTTGTATAGCATTTGCTGTTAGTCCCTTATAAGTAGGTGCATCATGTGTGACTTATAAATAAAAGTTTCAATAAAACTTGAATCAGTTGTGTGAAAATTCATACGATTAGCAATAAAATATACTTTTATTGCAATACTTAAGTCATAATCAGCCATAACACGGAGCGAGTAAATAGGGACATAATATTATACCGAATGCTCCATAAAGATATTTTTATTTGAGATCAAGTTCTTTCTCTCTAAGCTCCTTACAGTCCGCGTGAGTCCTTAAAAATCACCGCATTACCATTTATATTAGAAAATATACTTAATAGAAGCGGCGAAAAAAGTATCGTGTGTGAGTGTAGGAAAAATCTTGAATTATGAAGGTAAAAGCAAAATAAATATACACTTGAATGAAGTGTAATAAATATATACGACTACCTGTACCCCACGACTTCGTCTGCAAGTGC